>PVLC010003189.1:55006-101401 GCA_004027655.1 Graphiurus murinus | reverse complement strand
CGTGGTGGCGCACGCTTGTAATCCCAGCATTCGGGAGGCTGAGACCAGAGGATCCGGGTTCGCGGTCAGCCTCAGCTACCTAGTGAGGCACTCTGCAACTTAGTGAGACTCGGTTTCAAAATAAAGAATAAAAAATAGGGCTGGGGGTATAGCTCGGAGGTAGAATGCCCCTGAGTTCAATCCCCAGTACCGCAAAAAAAAAAAAAAAAAAAAGAAACATTACCACTGATACCACAAAAATACAAAAGATCACTAAGAACTATTATAACTATAGCCAACCAATTGGAAAACCTAAAAGAAATGCACAAATTTCTAGACAAATGCAACCTACCAAAATTAAATTATGAAGATATAGAAAATTGGAGTAGGTTAAAAACATGTAACACAAGGTTGAATTGTTAAAAGTTCTCCAACAAAGAAAAGCCCAGGACTGAATGATTTCACTTCTGGATTTTACCAAAATTTTAAAGAAGTAATGTCAGTTCTTTTCTAAATGTTCCAGCATATTAACAGGTAGGGAACCCTTCTAAACTCATTCTATGAGACCAGTATCTTCCTGATACCCAAACCAGACAAAGACACAACAACAAAAAGGAAAACTAGACTAGTACCCATGATCACCGTAGATGCAAATATTATCAATAAAACATTAACAACCTGAAGCTAGTAACAGAATTACATACCAAAATAGGTAGGATTCATCCCTGGGATGTGAGGAAATTTCAACATACACAAATCAATTGGTATAATATATCACATCAACAGAATGAGGGGGAAAAATTGAATGATCATGATACATGCAGAAAAGACATTTGGTAAGACTTAATAGTGTTTCATGATTAAAAAAACTCAAAAATAGGTATAGGAAGAATGTGCCTTAACACAATAAGTGCTATATTTGATAAACCCACAGTAAACATCATAGTGAATGGGGGAAGCTGAAACTACTTCCTCTTCAATAAATAGTGCTAAGAAAATGATATCCATATGCAGAAAAAAACTAAGAAACCACCCCCCCATCACTCTATACAAAATAAAAGGATCAAAGACTTAAGTATAATATCCAAAACTATGAGGAAAACAGGAAATGCTTCAGGACATTGGTCTGGACAAGAAAAAAATTAAATACAATCTGAAAACACAGTCAACAAAATCTGTTGGCAATTGGGATTACATCAAACTAAAACTTTCTGTACAGCAAAGGAAACAACAGTGAAGAGCCAATCTATGGAATGGAAGAAAATATTTGTAAACTACTAACCTAACAAGGAAGTAGTTTCCAGAATTAAGAAGAACCCAAACAACAGGAAAAAACATCTGATTTAAAATGTGTGAATGATAAACTGAAGAGCTTCTCTACCAGCAAAGGAAACTATTAAAAACCTCAACAGAGCCCACAGAGTGGGAGAAAATTTTTGCCAGCTACTCTCCTGATAGAGGACTAATACCTAGAATATACAGAGAACTCAAGAAACTCACAGCTAAGAAAAAAACCCAATCAAAAAATGGGTAAAGGACCTAAATAGACACCACAAAAGAAGAAATACAAATGGCCAGTAAGTGTTTGAGGAAATGTTCAACATCATTAGCAATCAGAGATTTCACCTAACCCCAATCAGAATGGTAATCATCAAAAACACAAACAACAGCCGGGCGTGGTGGCGCACGCTTGTAATCCCAGCATTTGGGAGGCTGAGACCGGAGGATCCGGGTTCTCAGCCAGCCTCAGCTACCTAGTGAGGCACTCCGCAACTTAGTGAGACCCTGTTTCAAAATAAAGAATAAAAAAAAAAAATAGGGCTGGGGGTATAGCTCGGAGGTAAAATGCCCGAGTTCAACCCCCAATACCGCAAAAAAAAAAAAAAAAAAACAACAACAATAAATGCTGGCGAGGGTGTGGAGAAGTGGGAACCCTAATACATTGTTGGTGGGATTGCAAATTAGTGCAATCACTTTGGAAAACAGTATGGAGGATCCTCAGATGAATAATTTGCCATATGATCCAGCAATACCACTTCTGGGTATCTACCCAAAAGAATGGAAACCAAACTATCAGACCGATGCATATGTATCTATGTTTATAGCTGCACAATTCACAATTGCCAAACTATGGAACCAGCCAAGATGTCCATCAACAGATGAATGGATTACAAAACTATGGGATATATACACAATGGAATTTTACTCAGCCATAAAGAAGAACAAAATCATGTCATTTGCAGGGAAATGGATAGAATTGGAAAACATTATGTTAAGTGAGATTAGTCAGTCACAAAAAGTAAAAAATCCTATGTTCTTCCTAATATGCAGATGCTAGGGGGAAAATGGGGCATGAGAGGGACTCCAGATGAAGAAGGAGAAACCTTAGGTGAGCAAAGAAGTCGACTTAACTGAAGGTGATGGGGTGGGGAGGGAAACACCCTAATGCACATGATATACTTTCACAAACATCAAAGTCAATCACTAAACCAAGCCTGAGAAAGAGGGAAGAGGAGGGAGTGGGGTGGGAATTGGAGAAGGGTTAAATGAGAAATGTGTGCATGTATGCCTCTACCAGCTTGTACCTAACAAAGATGTATGATTACAATGCACCAATTTAAAAAATTAAAATTAAAAAAGAAATGTGTGAATGACCTAAAGAGACATTTCTCAAAACAAAGATATCCCATATAGCCAACAAGTACATGAAAAGATGCTCACCATCATTAACCATCAGGGAAATGCCAACCAAAACCACAATAAAGTATAATCCCCAATTTGAGTGCCTATTATCAAGAAGATATGAAAATAATAAATTTTGGCAAGGATGTGAAGAAAGAACTCTCATACACTGTTGATGTGATTCTAAGCTAGTCTAACAATTATGGAAAACAGTGTGGGGGCTCCTCAAAATGGAAATAGAACTACCATGGGATCCAGCAATCTCACTCCTGGATAAAAATTCAAAGTGATGGAAATCTGTGTTGAAGACAAACCTACACTCCTGTATGAATATTGTAGCACTGCTTATTCATAATAGCCAGGATATGGAATCAACCTAGATTTCTATCAACAGATGAACAAAGAAAATGTAGTAAATATGCATAGTCAACTGTTATTCAGCCTTTTAAAAAAAATGAGATTCTGTAATTTGCAGCAACATGGATAGAACTGGAGGTTGTTACATTAAGTGAAACAATGGGCACAAAAAGACAAATACTACATGTATATGTGGAAGCTAGAAAAAGTAGATCTCAAAGTAGAAAATAGAATAGTGATTACCAGAGCTAGGGAAGGATGAGGGAGGGAATGGTGAAAGGATGGTTCATAGGTACGGGTGGGCAGTTGGATAAGAGGAATTATTTCTAATATTCTATAGCACTGTATGATAACTATGGTTGATAACAATTAATTAACTGTTACCAGATAGCTAGTAGAGTGGATTTGAATGTTTTCCACACAAAGAAATGATAGCTGAAGTGATAGGTATACCAGTTACCTAGTTTCACACATACATAACTATATATACATATATATGTATATATATTAACTACCTCAAAAACATGTCCAATTACTGTTCCAGTTAAACATAAGTATATATAATATACATGTAAAAATACTGAATGAAAGCAATAAAATGGCTTCCAAGCATTGCTGTCTAGTGTTTTTACATAAAAGCAAGCTGTGATATTACTTTATGGAGAGAAAATATGTGTGTTTTATAAACTTTCTTCAGGCATGAGGTATAGTGCTACTGGCCATGAGTTCAATGTTAACAAATCAACAATAATTATTAAATAAAGTGTCTTTAAACACAAACACTTATAAACAAGGCTAGGTAATAATCTGATGACAAGAGACTAGAAGGAACTTAACCCTGTATGTCCCCTAGGAAGAGTGATTTAATTTGTGTGTGTGTGTATGTGTGCGCGCGCGCGTGCGCTGGGGATTGAACCCAGGAACATTCTACATCTGAGCTACACCCCCAGCCTTATTTAATTTTTTAGTTTGAAACAGGGTCTAAGTTGCAGAAGGCCTCACTAAATTGCTGAGGCTGGCTGTGAACCTGTGATCCTCTTGTCTCAGCCTCCAAAGTACAGGGATTACAAGTGTGCACCACCATACCCGGCATTCAGTATTTACTAATTCAATGTTAGCAGTGACTTCATGGAACTTAAGTGC
Organism: Graphiurus murinus; assembly: GCA_004027655.1. Lineage (NCBI taxonomy): Eukaryota > Metazoa > Chordata > Mammalia > Rodentia > Gliridae > Graphiurus > Graphiurus murinus. Next base: position 97,240 of record PVLC010003189.1, on the reverse strand, counting down.
TATGAATAATAAGAATCACAAATAATATGTGCCTTTTATCAGACGACTTCTTTTACTCAACATAATTATTTTGAGGTTTATTTACATTGTAGCATGTATGAATATTTTTATTATTACTGAAGAGTATTTTATTGGATGGATATCATACTTTATTGTTCACCTTTTGATGGATGTTTGGGGTTTTTTTCCCCAGTTTTGAGCTATTAGAAATAAAGCTGCTGTGAATATTTGTGCACATGTCTTTCTATAGTCTTATGCTTTTATTTCCCTTGAGTAAATGCTTAGGAATGCAGTGGCTGCATTACTGTTTTTCAGAGCAGCTACAACATTTTATATTCCTGCCAGCGGTATATGAAAGTTCTAGTTCAACCATTCAACCATATCCTTCCCTAGACTCGATGAGGTTAGTTTTTTAAAAATTTACCCATTCTAAAAGGTGTGTAATTATAACTTATTTTAGTTTTAGTTTGCTGCTCCCCTAATGACTAATGAGGCTGAGCATCTGTTTGTGTCCTTGTTTTGCTGTCCATATTATCTTCTTTGGTAAAGTGTCTGCACGGGCTTTTTGCTCTTTTTTGTTGTTGTTGTTAACTGTTGAGTTGTTTACTTTCTTACCATTGAATTGCAAGAGTTCTGTATATTAAGTAGGTGATTTTCAAATATTGGCTCTATCTTTTCATGCTCTTAACAGTGTCTTCTGAATCAGAAGATCTTAATTTTTAGGAAGTCTAATTACTGTGTGTGTGTGTGTGTGTGTGTGTGTGTGTGTGTGTACACCATGTTTTCTGTTACTGGCTTGACCTAGTTTTTTTTTTCTTTTTGGTTTTATAATTTCCGATTTTCTAAAAATGAACATTGTTTTTGGCTTCATTGTATTTTTAAGAACCATAAAGATTATTTTTGTTTCAATTTTAAAGTTTTATAAATGTGAAAGTGTGCGTTTTATAAAATGAAGTCTAAAGCCGGGCGTGATGGTGCATGCTTGTAATCCTAGTACTTGGGAGGCTGAGACAGGAAGATCACTGGTTCGCAGCCAGCCTCAGCGACTTAGTGAGTCCCTCTACAACTCAGCGAAACCCTGCTTCAAAATAAAGAATAAAAAATAGGGCTGGGGGTGTAGCTCAAAGGTAAAATGTGCCACAAAAAATAAAATAAAATAAAATTAAGTCTAGTGGGACTTTTCAATGTATTAATTAAGCTTTATAATTAAACTATGTGTGCTTTGGGCTTAGATGAAATTAGCACAAACAAGCAAGATAAGAATGACCATCTGGACAGCAGGAATGACTCTCTAAGTCTATGTGGATAGTTCTGTCTTAACTTCACAACAGGCACCTTTAAGGCCCAGCCTTCTGTTATCCTCACTGTTCTGCAGCATTTCAACCATGAAGTCTGCTGACCCTATTTCTTTGGTCACTTAGTAACTGAACTTCCTGCCGAATAAGAAAGAAATAATAAAGTATAATAGAAAATAAAGACTCTTCTTCTCATTGCCCTAGAGCTTTGACGTGGAGGCTAAGCTCAATTAATCTTGAAAGAGAATCTCAAAATATGCATGTTGGGCTGGCTGAGCATGGTCAGGTTTTCCTTTGATACTCTCTGCCCCAACAGAGCATTAAAATGTCAGGCCCATTCTAATTTGTGTTAAAGAACATCTTGCTCTACTTTTGTTGCAGTTCAGATAATTTTAGAATATATATGAACTCATTCTCACTTTATAGTCATCCGCTAACTTTAAAAAAAAAATGAGTACATCGAAAGAAATTGGGGTCTGAGACAAGGCTCATAAAATTCCTTGGATTGTCTTAGTTTTTATTTATAGGATAACTCCTTTCCAATTATAGGTTCAAAGCCATCTCTTAAAAAGACTAAAATTGTCCTGAATTACAGCTGGATAACACCACCACCAATCCTCTCATTTATTTAGATGAAGAACTAGTGGATGTTTCTGCATCTGTCTTACCAAAATTGAAAAGAGAAACATATGGCAAGATTCAAGTCTGTGCAAAACAGAGGCTGGCTCGTTATGGTTCCTTTAACGCAGTTCAGAATTCTGAGAGGATCCAGAGGAAAGTGAACTCAGAACCCAGCAGCCCCTACAGAGAAGAACAAGGTATCTGCCCCGGCTTATCAGCTGCCATGTGATCGCAGCCCTGCTCAGATGCTAGCATTTTAAATGCTCTGACTCTGTAGACCCCATCCGTACTCGTCCCTTGCCTGGAGTAAAACAATTATTGGCAGCAAAGGAGATGCTGACTTCACAGTGTATAACATGCCCCACGCCTGAAATTGATCTGGTCAGCCTTGATCAATTGGTTTGCCATGGTTGGTCTGTTTGATATATCTCAGAAATCCATCAGATGTACAAAGCAACACTTACTTTGTTTTCTTGCTAATTCTTAATGAGACCTGAATTCGCCAGCAGCTAGCTTCTGGAAATTTCTCTCTAAATCAAAACCAGAACAGATTTGAGATAGTCTTTCTACTCCCTGAGCTATGAGTAATGAATTCTACTGTATATAATTGGTATGCAGAAGACTCTTGCTACATTTGTTAAGCTTCATTTTCCTTTTCAGTATCAGGTGGCTATTCCTTAGAAATTGGGAGTCTAGCAGCTATCTATAGACAGAAAGTAGAAGACAATTCACAGTAAGTACTCTTGAAAAATCAGAGTGTATTCTGTTTTATTTCCTAGTGTTAATTTTGATTAAATTGAAATGTCACCCATCTCAAGGTAAAATTTAAGACATCCGTTTTTTTAAATTAAGAATTGATAAATTTTCCATTTGTACCAACACTGCAAAAAATAGCATAAGGGACATTAAAGTCTGAGAAATTCATCTTCTAAGCTATGATAGGCAACAAAATGAAAAGACAGATGTAAGCCAGATGTGATGGTGCACACCTGTAATCTTAGTACTGAAAGGAAGGATCTCAGGTTCATGGGTAGCCTCAACAACTTAGGCTCTCCACAACTTGTTGAGACTCTTTTTCAGAAATAAATAAAATAGGGCTGGGGGTGTAGCTCAGAGGCAGAATACCCCTGGGTTCAATGCCCAGTACCACACATACACACAAAAAGACAAATATACTAAATGAAAAAAAAAGTCACAACTAACATGACACTGAGAAATGATGCATCTGAGTCCTGTGAATCATTTGTCATCATCATAGCTACCTTTGTCTACTAACTACCAGATCCTGTGCCACCAGTTTTGATGTTCATTAATCCATCTGGTCATAACAATCTTTTTAAATCCCTTCAGTTATTCTAATTTACACACAGAAACTGAAACCCAAAGAGGTTACATGACTTGCCTGAGGTCACATTACTAATAAGTGACATAACTGGGATTCAAATCCAGGCCATCCAACTTAAACTCAGGATCTATTTTGAAGGAAATCATATATTACCAGAGAAAGCAGAAGGAACACTAAAGATGAAAGAGATTTTTTAATGACAGATATGAGAAGAAACAGATTGTGAAGCAGGGTCAGGGAGCAGAGTGACAAAAGCTGATGAATTTGGCTGTCGTGACTTGTCCAAATAGGACAGTAGAGGAAATACCATTCATAAGTGAGGTACAGGTCAAGAAGGCAAAAAGCATTGAAGGCCCAGAAGGGTTTGGATTCTCCAGACAGATGATAAAGGACTATTGCAGGTTCCCTGAAAAAGATCCCTTTGGCAGCATTAAGCAGGTGGGATTGGATGCAAGGAGAGCAGGGCCCCTGGTGAGCAGATCACAGCATCCACGGTGGTTCCCACCTGCTGTGCTGTGCGCACATCTGAGCCGTGTCAGCTGGAGACCTTGAAAGAGGAAAGGAATTCATTGCAGGACTCCATCAAGACAGTGGAGACATCAGAAAGAGCACCTCAGGGTTAGGTAATGGTGATATTACCAGTGGAGGTGGGGAGGTTGAAGGCAGAGGGCTGGGTCGGAGGTGTTTCACACCCTCAGGGTGGGCCTGTTGAGTTTCACAGAGCTGAGTAATACCAGTTCCTCACTCAGGAAGGCCATGGTCAGAGTGGTGAATTCATCTCTGCGGCCCAGTGCCCTCCATTTTGTTCCCAGAAGCAAAACTGACAATGAGAAGATGGGCAAAGGGGTCTCTCGATTCTGTCAGAAGGGCTGAAAGATACCCCCGTCCTCTGCTTACCATTTCTTAGAGTTGATTTCCCTCATGTACTAAAAGCATAAATAGGAAGTTGAATGTTGAGGCCCAGGCATCATTTATAATCTCCTAGAGTAATGAGACTTAGTTTGAAATGTGTGCTGCCTAAGAATTCTGCAGTAATTCTGTAGTCTAAGACTGAACAGAATGGGAGACAAATGTCAGAAAGTAACTATAAAGTAGATAATCTTTTTAGTAATTCTGTAGTCTAAGACTGAACAGAATGGGAGACAAATGTCAGAAAGTAACTATAAAGTAGATAATCTTTTTGCATTACTTGTTGCTCACTTCATTTGTTTCATGCTGGATTTGAGACAAACTAGTATTTCTCTAGATCAAAATCTGGTCCAGTCTCACAGTAACCAAGAACATGGGCTTTTCTATCAAACAGATGTGCCGTGACACCCAGCTTCACCCTTTAGAGCTCGGTCACCTTAGGCAGGTTGGTCAGCCTCTGAGCTTCAGTCTTGCTCACTACTAAACTGGGGACAATGAGTATAACTATTACTGTGATAATTGTGTAAATATTATTACAGTATTATGCTAATCATAAAAGTTTCTGTATACCTGGTAAGGAGGGAAGTGCTTGGTAATAGATAACTATTAGGTGTGGGAAAGACAGGAGGAGCCCGTGTTAGCTGTCATCCGATAGCCCCCAATAGCTCTTCCCACATCAGTGCCCCCACTCCATCCTCAACCATCCATCCAGGGTACACCTGGTTACCTGAGTTAGCTAACATGTGCCCAGGGAGTACATCTGACATCAGCCCCAGTGGTATTACGTCACTCCTGATTTGTAGAGCTCTCTTAAGCAGAGTCGGGAGCTGGTAGAACATGGGAACTCGATAATACTCATTATATGTCTTTCTATTACAGGGCAGAAGCCTTTGCTAATAAGAAAGTGGTACCCCCAGCAAGCAGCTTGGACCCTGTTCTCCCTGTTGACTCAGAATACTGTTTTAATCCTTTGGCCCAAGTGTTTCCTGTTGCTCAAACAGACTTGCAGGCGTTCTCCATGCAGAATGGTCTGAATGGACAAGTAGGCGTCCCCCACACTTCTGCCACCTCTGATGTGGACGGTGTGAAGCCAGCTCTGATTGCCGGCCAGCCCCTGGTGTACGTACCCTCCACCTCACTGTTCATGCTGTGTGGTAACCTGCGGGAGGGACCATCCCCAGGGTCAGGGTCAGAGAACGACGGCCGAAGCTCGGAAGCCCCAGCATCCTCAGTTCAGAAGCGCCTGTGTGAGGTGAGGAAGCCCCAAGAGGAGGATGAGCCCGCCACTAAAAGACAAAGCCGGGAATTTGAAGACAGTCCCTTATCCCTAGTCATACACAAGGTAAGGGAATGTGGCTGGATGTGTCTAGTGGCATCTCATTAGCCCTGAGCTTAGTGAAGACACACAGATACTAAGAAGCAACAAAGTGTAAAATATAAGGGTGTTCTGCATCTTACATGTATAATCATTTAAGCACTAGACTAGCTCTCCCAAAAATCTTGCCACAAAATAGTACTGATGAAAAATGTTTTGTTTTGTTTTTGCCAGGTGTGGAGACACACGCTTGTAATCCCAGGATTTGGCAGGCTGAAACAGGAAGATCACAGTTTCGCAGCCAGCCTCAGCTACTTAATGAGGCCCTGTTTCAAAATAAAGAATAAAAAATAGGGCTGGGGGTATAGCTAGGAGGTAGAATGCCCCTGGGTTCAATCCCCAGTGCCACCAAAAAAAAAAAGTTTGTTTTTTTTTTTAATAAAAGTCATACTTTTTAGAAAATGCTAAAAGATATAAAGAAGAAAATAAAAACATATCTATTAACTTACCACATAGTGGTAATCACTGCTACCCTGTTTGTATATTTCTTCCCAGTCTTTTTTATATACTTTTAAAAACAAGTAATCCTCTCAGTCCAGGCCATGGCTGAGTTCCAGAGTCAGGATCATGGGTGCGGGCTGGCAGTGCCGGCACTGAGCCAGTTCTCTTCGCTGCTCAGTGATCCCATCTTCCTAGCTAGAAAATGAGAAAAACAAAAATATGAGCTGTCCACACCCCCTGCTTAGTAGCCACACAGAGGCTAATGAGAAATGAGCAGTAAAACTGTCAGAGAAAAGAAGCGTTGTCCGTATAGCAGTTTGCCGTGGGGCAGCTAAGTGCACTGCATGGAAATCATTCCATTAATTAAGAGCCTTTTCTTGCCAGGATGAATTTTTATATAGCCTAGGGTTGCAGATCAGAAATTGAAGACTGACAAGTATATGTCTTAGACCACCACGATGGCTTTGAGCCGGCCTACAGTTCTCAAGAGACCCCCAAAAGACTGTAACACACACCCCCTTTTTTTTGGTGCTACACCCCCAATCCTACTTTATTTTTTATTCTGAAACAGGGTCTCACTAAGTTGTGGAATCTGGCCACAAACCTGTGCTCCTCCTGTCTTAGCCTCCCAAGTACCGTGATTACAGATATGCACCACTGTGCCCAGCCTGTAATACCCTGTGTTATCAGCTCAGACATTTATTTCATAATGTAAACAACATTGCCAGATTTCCATTATTCTTACAAGTCATAAGCTTATAAATGCGAATGGCATGGCATGTTCACAAGCTGCAAACAGCTGACATGCACCAATGAATCGGTGTAGCACCCAGCTATGCTTTACCTTTTGGTTGATGCGTTATGTGTTGTGAGAAAGCTGTTGGAAGATGACTACTGGCATTTTGACTTGCCTTTCTGCCTCCTGGTTTGGTTGTGCTTAGAAACTCTCAGGTTCTGCAGACCTTGCCTCTCCCAAGACTATGGGAAACAGGGTATCTACACCCCTGGAGGACACCCCCACGAATGGTCAGCTCCCTGCCGCAGAAGAAGTTTCAGGAAAGGCTACAGCCAACTGCTTCATTTCTTCTGAGTGTGGAAATCCTTCAAGAAATGCAGATAGTGAAAAGCCTCCAAAAGAAAATGAAAGCACCAAAGAGCCCTCTTTGCTGCAGTATTTTTATGTTCAGTCTCCAGCCGGTAAGGGGTGTCATCGTGTCTTAGAGTCCCTGTGGTACTGAAACCATAAATAGGATTTTTGAAGTTTTTTTGTCTGTCACCTGACCAAGCAGTTCATTGATGTGCTGCCCTCTGTTGCCTCTGCGTCACGTCACTCTCAGCCTCCTCCTTTTCCCTTCTATAAAATGACAGACAAGGCTGCTCTGTTTCACCACCAACTGCAGGGATAATAGGAAAATAATTAGGGCAGATTTTTTTTTTTTTTTTTTTTAAATGCGGTAGACTTAATTTGGTGGAAAAGCACAGCACATTTAAAAGATGGTTTTATTTTGAGAATTCAGCTGAATCCAGCACTGGTTCAGAATAATAGTCTGGACCTGTCGGCCATTATGTGCAGCCAGTGTTCTGATCTCTTGAGTGTCTAGAAGTGCTGAGAACATCATCGTGATCTGGAGTAAGAGGGCTTGATGTTCAAAACCACTTATTATCTGAGTGAGCTTAAGACAAGTATCCAGCCATCATCATTGATAAAACAGCAATAGTAAATAGCACCTGCTGGGAACATTGAATTAGATTTAATGATAAGTCTAAAGGACTTAGAATAATAGTGCAAGGCACTAAGTAAGACCCAGTGCGTACTGTTGTATTTTAAATTAAAGCTGAATTACAGTCTAATTTTTTAAGCCGGGTGTGGTGGTGCACACTTATAATCCCAGTACTTAGGAGGCTGAGACAGGAGGATCACAGGTTTGAGGACAGCCTCAGCAAGTAGTGAGATATTCCTGAACCTAGTGAGATCCTGTTTCAAAATTTAAAACAGGGCCAGGGGTGTAGCTCAGAGGTAGAATGCCCCTGGGTTCCATCTGCAGCACCACACACAAAAATAGATATTTTCTATGGACATAAGGCTACTCTTGGTGGCAAAGATTCTTTAATTGGTTTCCCTCAATTCCTTGTTGGTCTAAGCCTGACCTGTCTGAACAAATTAGGTGGGCTTTTGTTTACTACTGTCATTCCTCTAGCTTTGAGTGCTTACTCTAAGCACAGTGCTCAGCGTTGGGCGTACTTTGAGCAAAAGCACATCATCCACTGCTGGATGAAAATTGTAGCCCAACATAGAGATTTTTTTTTTTTTGCAGTGCTAGGGATCGAACCCAGGGTCATTCTACCTCCGAGCTACACTCTCAGACCTATTTTTTATTCTTTATTTTGAAACAGGGTCTCACTAAGTTGCAGAGGGCCTCACTAAGTAGCTGAGGCTAGCTGCAAACCTGTGATCCTCCTGTCTCAGCTTCCCAAGTACTGGGATTACAAGCATGTGCTGCCACACCCAGCTACATAGGGATTTTTTACTTTCAGCCACAGACCATTAGACAGTACAGGGAGGTCTGTGGGTTCCTCTCCAAAATGTACACAAATTCAGAAAATTGAATATACAGAATTATAAAAAGCTAATTATATTTGAAAATATTTATAGTAATAAGATGGGGCAGCATGTCTAAAATTGCCATCGTTTCAAAGTTGTGATGAGTTATAAAACAGCATACTAAGAAATCTGCAGTAGCTATGAAGTGATATGAACACACTTGTACTTTTTACCAGTAGCAGAGTCAAAGTACTGTTAAGACTTGTGATTTGTTCCCTGTGATCATCTTTGAGGAAAATATAAATTTTCAGTTAACGGTCCATCAAAAAAAAGATATAATTTATTTCTATCTAAGTTTCACTTTCCTCCTCCTGTTGGGTTCAGTGGAACTCACACAGAGAGCCCTCCACATGCATTAAGCACATGATCATGCAGGTAAATATGGAGGTACAGTCTTACCCCCCACCCCATGTGAAGGACTCATGTGGGCTCAAAGAGCACAGTAAAAGGGGTTGACCTGGTGAGGTGGGGAAGCTTCCATCATTCCTTGATGTATCACGGCTGCCCACTGTAAAGGGTGACTAGGGACGTAAGCATGACTGGAATCTTTATAACATGTTGATTTTTACTTTTTTCTACTTCTCTTTCAGGATTAAATGGTTTCAATGTGCTCTTATCTGGCAGTCAGCCCCCCCACACTGTGGGACCGTCCTCAGGTCAGCTGCCGTCCTTTGGCGTTCCTTACATGGTCTTACCATCTTCGACTCTGGGCCCTTTTCCTGTTCTCTATTCTCCCTCAGTGCCCGGTCCGATTTCGTCTGCTCCTGGCACTCTCCCAAACACAGGACCTGGGAATTTCAGCCTGCCTGGCCTTGGGTCTACAGCACATGTTCTCATCAGCCCTGCAGCCATGGTTAATCCAAAGTCGTCTACACTCCCTCCTGCAGACCCTCAGCTTCAAGCTCAGCCGTCACTGAACCTGAGCCCAGTGATGTCACGGTCACAGAACGTCATCCAGCCTGAGTCCCCCGTGTACATGGGACATTCAGTCTCAGTAGTAAAAGTACAACAGGTGAGGCCCATAGGCTCCATCGCTCTCAGGGTGTGTCTGCATTTAGTTAGCTTTCATTTTAGTCCCATGGCTGTAGGACAGAGGCATTAGGTCAGGTTCTATCTGGCTTCCACTGTGGACCCATAGTTACCTGTTTATTCTATTCTGTTTATTCACTGAGATCTAAGGCGAGAGGTGCCCTCATCCTTTTGTTTTGCTTTCAAGGCAAAAATAATTTTTTCAGTTGTCAGTTTCCTAGAATTAGAAAGAACTTATTTTAGGCATAGATAAGGGATATTTTTGAGGCATGCCACATGCTGACATGATTTCAGAAATCTCCAAGCTTTTGTTTCATTAGATTGTTTAAGGAGATCATCCTAAATTTTAACTGTACAGCTGTAAAAATAGTCAAGGTAGATCTTGATACTAATTCAGATTCTTAACATCAGTCATTTCTTAAAATTTGTCATCTAACAATATCTATATAAATACACTCATATAAAATATACTTATGTAATTAATATAAATTAACCAGTACTGTATTTGTCCCTCAAACTCTCATTAAATATTTGTTCAGAGTGATTACTCTCCCAAGAAAGGATATATTTGGCCAAAAGTATTTTAGAAAAGCTTATTCAGAGGCTCAGAAGTTTCCTAGATATTGAAATAAATGTGTTAGTTTTAAAATAAGATAATTACAGCATATATATACTATAATTATACTTTTCATATATTATATTACATTATAAATTATGTGTGTATGTTTGTTTTTGTTTCTTGGCGGTGGTAGGGGTTGAACCCAGGGCCTCACACATGCTAGGCAAGCACTTTACCACTGAGCTACATCTCCAGCCCAACATAAGTTTTTTGATCACCAGTTATGAGCCAGGCCCTGAGCTAGAGGCAGAGCAATAAACAGGGTCATCATCTTTGCCATTTTAGGGCACATCAAGGGGATAAGTATTTAACACTCGAGGATAATAAGTATTAGCAAGTAAACAAAAAGAGCCACACACATATACTTACTGTTTGCTTTGTGTGCTGTAGTGTTTTACAAAGAACATCTCAACTAATTCTTAAAAACTATTAGGTTGGTACTTTTATCATCCCTACTGCATTGATGAAGTAACTGAGGGACAGATGGTTAAGTAATTTGCCCAAAATCCCAGTAACTAGTGAGAAGACAGTACAGAGTCTGGCTTAGACCCTGACCACATTGGTAACTTCTTTGGTAGGCTGCCTTTCTCTACCTAAAACAAACACAAATTTACTTTGCATTTGCAGCATGGGTTGTGCAGAAACAGAGGGGGTGAGTGTGTTAGGAAAGCAGGGCGGAGGGAACACTGGCACCAGGGTCATAACAAGGTCAGGAAAGTGCTTCAGCTCAGAGATTGTTCAGTTTGATTTCACTCATCATTCTGCTCTTTTTATTATTAGTCACCTGCTCCAGTGACCCCCAAAAGTATCCGACGCACACATCGGGAGACCTTTTTCAAGACACCTGGCAGCCTTGGAGATCCCGTCCTTAGAAGAAGAGAAAGGAATCAGTCACGAAACACCAGCTCAGCCCAGAGGAGACTAGAAATCCCCAGCAGTGGGCCTGACTAACCTGACACATTGGCAGGTGTGGTGGGATCAAACCACCCGTATTTCCCTGTGTTACAGGCCATGTTCTAAGTGGAACGCAGACCATTTGGTCCTCAGCTCGTGTCCTTGCTCTCTTGTTTCTGCACTGGTTCTGTTACCTTCCCAACATCATGGATCATCTATTTTCCTGAAGTGATTACTATTAATTGTGCATTTAATACCAGCTAGAGTTCAGACTCTGTGGTGTCACGGTGCAAGCACTGACTGACTGACGGGTGTGGTTTTGATTCAAGAATCATCCAATTGCTGGAAATAGATCTGAACAGGCTGCTGGAGCTGTGTGGTTTTTCTGAAGGGGGGACTGTCTAGCACTTAATCAGGGTGAGCGTTCTCACCGTGTACTTCCACTTGCCCTGAGCAAATCTGTGGTGAGAGAACTTTCTCTCTGCAGTTTAAAAAAGCTACTGCTTCCTTGGGCTTCATCAGGAAGCCCCCTTCAGCTATGAATCCTATGGTATTATTTATTTTGTTCCTGAAATGGGATTTAGTGCAAAAAAAAGTTTACAACTACAGCCTAACACATTTTTTTCAGGGTATGACGACTTGAATGTTTATACTTTTTTCTATAATTTGCCCTGCACTTATTCTACAACCTAGTAATAATGTGGATAAATGTATATACGTGACAAATGTCAAGACCAAAATAACTGTGAATGACACACCTGGCTATGATGAACTATGCTAACCCCGTGGGCATGAGAACTAAGGGGAACTCTGGGAGCCTCATGGCTTCTTCTCAAATAACTGGATGAACAGCAAGGTTTTACTGTTCGTTTCAAAAACTCCTACTATGTTCCGTTGCATTCACTACGTGCCCTGAATTTTTATTTAAATGGTCACTGCAGAGTATCGGGTATGGATGCCTTCAAACAATTGCTGTTTATAAAATGAATCAGGATGGTAGAGAGTAATTATATGGAAAATCGGAATCTAGATGAGACCTTTTGGTCAAACTGAAGAGTAATGGTGTAGAAACTGATAGAGGGCAATAGGTGATTCTTCTATTTTTCTTTTACTTTTCTTCATGTTTGGAAGAGTAAGAGGGAAAATAGACATGTTATGTTCCATTTCTAAGAGTATTCAAACCATAAATTATATGGTACTTTTGAACAATAAGCACGGTGAGTGCAAGGGTTTATCGTTCTAGCACAAATACAAGATTGGACACTGCTACGCAGTATCCTTTCTAAGCGACATTACTTTAGGGGTTCATTAAGGAACCAAACAAGTTCTTTGTTTTCTAGATGTGCTGATATTTACCTCACTCTTGTCTCTTCAAAGTCAGTGCCTTCCTTCTGTCTTTCTCTCCTTTTTTACTCCTTTGTTTTCTTCCTTTCCTTGCTCTGTTTTAAATTTCTTAGATTTAGAATCTTAGTATAAGGTTATTTTTTTATTTTTATTTGGAGACCCAATAAAATGTTATATAAAAGAATAAAAATATTAATTTAAGGGACTCTGGGAGTCTGAGTAAAGTAGCTTTATATTAACTACAGGATACTATTAGCCTTATTACCCCCACCTGATTTTTCAAAACTTGAGGTAGGTAGCCAGATTAAATAAATTTGCTACTTATGTCAAATTTTTATGAACACTAAACTTTTAAAGTTTACAAAGTGGTATTTTTGCCTTTTTTTTTTTTTTGCAGTCTTTTCTAGAGTTAGTTTAAAATGTGGTCTAATCATAAAAATTGCATGGTAATTGCCATGAACTAATACAGATGTGTTCCTTATCAAGACAAAAGTATGCCTTTTTCAGTTAGATTACAGGATATGCAGCATATAAATCTTAGTAGGGTGCCTGCATTTTAAATTGATCCCGCTTTTATAAAATTTTCACTGAGAGGTCTACATTTAGATGGAAACACAGCCTTTTTTCTCTTATTCCTGTACTCTAATTATTTTAACTTTTTCCCCCCTTGGTTGTAATCTGCCTGCATTAACCTCAGAGAATTTACAGTTCTTGAGAGGTGGGACAAAACAATCAATGAGAATGTAATGACTTTGTGACCACATTTAGCAATAGAAAACTCACTTCTGTATCCTGTACCCACTTGTTAACATGACTTTCTAATACATAGAAACAAAATAATCGATGGTTATTTCAGTCAGGTAAACGAAATCTTCAGAATGCCTGATGATAGTGAAGCTGCTGAGCTAGGCTTGGACATTTTGGGGAGTGAAGAAGCTATGGCAATCTTGAGTCTATCATTGTATAATTTACTAAAAGAAAAGAAAAAAAACAATAATTGTGGGTGATCCTGCTAAGAAAATGCAGCTTGGAGTCAGCACTGAGGGTGTGTGCCCTACACTGTCCAGGGTTTGTGAAACCCTTTCGTTCTGGTACAAGAGTTGGGGGTATAACTTTTATACTTGAATCTACCTACCAAGTTTACATTACTCAATTCCTTTTTGTAAGGTGCTATTTCTGTATTTAAATAACTTTTTAATGTAAAGCTGCTTTCTGCTTGTCTTATTGCACTGCTAGGTTGATGTAGGTATTAATTTTATTGCTGCTTACTGCTTTTGTTCTCATATTTAGCTCTGCTCTTTTTCCTAATGGCTATATTATCTATAGCTGTCTATTTGTAACTCTACTACATGTAAACCAATTTGTTTCTCTTAGAAAAATATCAAGCTTTATAAAATAGCAATAAAAATTAATGCATTTAGTAGAGATGCTGGTTGTTTGTTTGTTTTGTGGTACTAGGGATTGAACTCAGAAGCATTCCACCTTCAAGCTACACCCCCAGCCGATTTTATTTCTTACTTGGAAACAGGGTCTCGCTAGGTTGATGAGTCTCACTACTTACTGAGGCTGTCCTCGAACCTGTGATCCTCCTGTCTCAGCCTCCCAAGTGCAGGGATTACAGGAGTGCGCCACCACACCTGGCTCCAGTTGTGTTTCTTGATGGACTTTGTGTACTGTTTTCAAAGTAAAACCATTAACAACAACATAGCCAACCAGGTCCTCATAAACCCGAGTCAGATCTTTTTGGTCCTGGGATTGAACGCAGGGCCTTGTACATGCTAGGCAATGAGCTCCATCCCTGGGCCTTTTTTTAAAATATACTTTTATTGGTGTATTACAGTCTCACCTCATCATGCAGTTCATTGTGATAATGACATACATTCACGAAGCACCTGGTGGGTTTTCCCCCGGCTCCCGCCTCCACCCCCCTTTCCCTTACAGGATGAGATTGGCACTGGTTTTCTAAAATGTACTAATGTCAATGGAAGTGTTTCTTTCATTAATTCTCCCTCTCCCTAGACCACCTCTCTTGCTCCACTGGGATTTCTCCTCCATTATAGACACTTGACAGAAGAGATATAAGTGGCCAATAAATATATGAAAAAATGCTCAACATCATTAGCAATCAGGAGATGCAAATCAAAACTACACTGGGATTCCAACTAACCCCAATTAGAATAACAACCATCAAGTCAAACCATAATGTTGGCAAGGATGTGGGGAAATAAAAACTCTTCTACGTTGTTGGTGGGATTGCAAATAGTGCAGCCATTAAGGAGAGCAGTGTGAAGATTTCTCAGAAAATTGGATCTACCATATGATCCAGCTATACCACTCCTGGGTGTTTTTTCAAAGGGACTTAAATCAGAATATTATTGTAATATATGCATATCTATGTTTATAGCGGCATAATTCATAATAGTCAACTTATGGAACCAACCTAGGTGTCCATCAACAGATGAATGGATTACAAAATTATTAAACACAATGGAATTCTACTCAGCAATAAAGAAAAGCAAAATTATGTTATTTGCAAGAAATTGGATAGACCTAGAGAACATTATGTTAAATGAGATTAGCCAATCACGAAAATGAAGAATGTTTTCTCTCATTTGCAGAAGCTAGGGAGTAACGGATACAAGAGGGATTTTTTTTTTTTTTTAATTTTGAGAAAAAGTCACCAAGACACCAAGGCTGACCTCAAACTTGTGATTCTCCCTGCCTCAGCCTTCCATGTTGCTGGGATTACAAACATCAACCACTACACCTGGCCCAAGTCAAGATATTTTTACTGAGACCTTCCAGTAATTCTCAAATGCCAAAAATCATTGCATCAGAATTACATATGAGCTTGGGAAAGTTGAGAAATTATGTTATTGAGCTTCTGATTTCTACTGAGTTCAAGTTGCTACAGTTTGGAGCTTCCTGATGATTCTGATGTTTATTCAATATGGGCATCAGAGGTGACATCCCCCTCCCCAACTTCTGGCATCCATGAGGCTAGCAAATGCTCACCTTTAATTCACAGCCAATTTCTGTGTTGAGCTGACTTAACCTGATATCCTCCAGCTCTTAATATATCCGGAGAGCCATGCATGCTGCACTGTTGTCAGTCTCTCAGGTCAAGTCGTGAGGCGGGGCTGGTTCCCGTGGGCCACTTCTCAGAGGTCTCTTCTTGGGAGCCTGTGCTTGAGCTTCCTGTGATGTGGGCTATAGGTTCTGCAGCTGCTGCCCTCCCATGGCTTCTGGGTTTCCTGCAGTTCACTTCACACAGACCCAGGCAAGATCCCAAACAATCCCTGACTGTCTCTGTTTCCCCATATCCAGGGCCCTTTGCCCTGATTCTAAGAAAAACTAACCAAACTGACTCAAGCCTCTTGTAGTACCAACACTGGGGGCCCACCCATCTCCCCTAGGCAATCAGATTCCAGAACACACTTGCTGCTGCAGAAGAGAGGTTAGAAACAAGCAAAGCCCCCAACACCTCCCCTTAGTAGCTTTTGGGCACTATGATTACTCAATCACAGTGTAACTCTCCAAAGACAAACACACTACATTTCTGCATCCACTCCTTCAACCCTTCTATCGTCTTGCAAGTGACAGGATTCAATAGTTGTGTAACTGGTTTTGCAAAACCTATCAATTCTGCAGAATCCAACACCTTTGGGATACAGCATTTACTATCTCCTACTACAACAGCCAAACTCACATGTGATATCCTGTTACAGTAGTTATAGGCTTCCCTGGTACCAGCTTTGCATGCTCCTAGATGATTGCTAAGGCTCTTAATATTTCACACTTAAGTAATTTTTCATGGCAATTCATGTTAGTGTTGAGATTGGCTTGATTAATTGAATGTCTTGAAGACCTGAAAATAATTCCAAAGTTAATAAATCATAGCTAAAGCTAAAATAGTTTTCTTCTTTTCATTCTCTAACATCTAAATCTATTTTAGTAAATAGCTCACTGGTAGTCTTCAGTTTGACTCTTCTACACAAGCATCCAAGCTTTCCCCAACTGCTCTACAGAACGCAGATATTAATGGTCATTAAGACTCAAAATTGGATAACACTGATAAGATAAACTTCACTTTTCATACTATATGATTTATTAGAGACTTAAATTCATAAGAGAGAGTATACAGTACTTTGAAACTGGTTTGATTATGAGACCACTTTTTCACGGAGTGTTTATGAGACTAGTTCAACAGCAGGTACTTTGAGAAGTAATACATTAATCCTTCAAACAACCTTCTAAAACTTCCTTATTTTTCACTGAAAAGAAAAATGATCAATATTAGCTTAAGGGCAGAGACCATAGATTATTTATATCTGTGTTCACTCTGCCTGCCACAAAATGTGCACTCAAAAAACTGGGGGAAAGAATATTGACTGGATGGATGAGTCACTACAAATATTTTTTTAATCTTTAGAGGTTCTTTCATTGAAAGTATTTAAAAACATAATTCAAAAAGTCTTAATAAGGAGATTTGTTGACCTACATCACTAAAGCATGGGAAGGACAAGGATTCTATCTGATTTTTGCTCTGATTCCTTTGGAATTGGTGGTCATTCTAGACTAGTTCAGTCTCTATAGATAGGATTATATTTATTCCATGTAGAACTGTCCCTGGAACTGAAGTGCATGGGCTGTATGGGAGGAGGGGAATTCAGGTTCTGTTAGAATGGAAAAAGCAAGAAATTGGTGCTGAATGGCAATTTCACTATAGCCCTACCCCCTTTCCTGAATGTATGTGACATCCGACCATGGAGAAGGGTAAGCTGGTTCTCAGTCCTTATTCTTACCAACAACTGTCATCAGCTAAGAGGTACATCTTCTCTTTTACTCTTTTGTCCCTATTCTCCCTTTTGACCTCACTGTGGCTTCCTCAGACACCAAGTCCACCCCCTCACAGACCCCACTGGGTGCTCCTCATCCAGACATGAGTACTCTCAGGGTCTGCCGAATCTCATGCTCAGATTCACACCACCACTTGCAAGCTCTAGGAAAACTCTACTGTGTCACGCACAGCTCAGTAATCTGGGGAAGCTTGTGAAGCTATCTCTGGTTCTTTATGCCTGGAAAATCTTTGCAGTAAAGCTGGCCTACAGCCTTATTTCCTGTGAAGTCCTCCCCTTCGGAGTGGCTGTAGGTAAATCTTCACCTTGATGTATAAAAGCAATTGGCTTTTTCAATCCTGCAAGGCCACTTTGGTAAAGTGTTTCAACCATTCTGAGAGCATAAATTTTAGAGAAGCTCTCCTCTACAAAGTGATAAAAGTGTTTATTGTACCATTGTTTGTTATAACAAAAGACTATAAACCTAAGGTTCCAACAACATGGATAAATAAATTGTGACTTATTCACATAATATAGTACTACTGAATAGTTTAAATTTAAATAACTAGATCTATATGCAACAACATGGATACAGCTAAAACATTTAATGTTGAGTGGATAAAGTAATTGTACAAAGAAACATGCATTTTATATTAAATAAATGTTAAAGCATGTTTGCAGTAAACATATAAAAGGACAGCCATGCTGTGTGTGGTGGCACACACCTGTAATCCCAGTACTTGAGAGGCTGAGACAGGAGGATCGCAGGTTCATGGCCAGCCTCAGCAACTCAGTGAGGCCTTCCACAATTTAGTGAGACCCTGTTTTAAAATAAAGAATAAAATAGGGCTGGGGGTGTAGCTCTGAAGTAGAATGCCCCTGGGTTCAATCCCCAGTACTACACATAAAATGAAATAAAAGATAGGCACAAAAAATACATACTAGCAGCCAGGCGTGGTGGCGCATGCTTATAATCCCAGCATTCGGGAGGCTGAGACCAGAGGATCCGGGTTCGAGGCCAGCCTCAACTACCTAGTGAGGCCCTCCGCAACTTAGTGAGACTCGGTTTCAAAATAAAGAATAAAAAATAGGGCTGGGGGTATAGCTCGGAGGTAGAATGCCCCTGAGTTCAATCCCCAGTACCGCAAAAAAAAAAAAAAAAAAAAAAAAACAATAGGATAGGGTTACTGGAAGTGCTTCAACTGCATCTGTATTTTTTTTTCTTTTTCTTTTTCTTTTTGTTTTTTTGGTACTGGGAGTACTGGGAATTGAATCCAGGTGCATTCTACCTCTGAGCTAAACCCCCAGCCCTTTGTATTTTTTCTTTTGAAATAGGTTCTCACTAAGTTACTGAAGGCCTCGCTACGTTGCTGAGCCTAGCCTCAAACCTGCAATCCTCCTGCCTCAGACTCCCAAGTACTCCCAAGCACAATATTTTACCAGCATGTGCCACCAGGCCTAGCTGTTTCTTTTTTAACAAAGGGACCTGAAGTCGATATGTCAAATGTTAATAGTAATTCTGCCATATAAACCCTTGAATCTTTTGTCACATTGATCTCTTTACTTGTCAGTATGTTGGAAATATTTTGTAAAATTAAAACAAATCTTTTCCATATAATAATGTTAGAAAACAGTAACCATTTGTTTATTCTAAACCGCTGGTCCCTACATTTGGAGTTTTCATGGTGCTGTAGGAGGTTACTACATTAATCCAAGTATCTGCTGCCAGTCCCTAAAGGAAGTTTGTACATTTACACCATGCTGAACTCTGTAGAGGCCAAAACTTGCTTGTTCCAAAGAAAAGTAGGTGGAAATGATGTGTGTCCGTTTGGAGCAGAAATATTGAGGCCTGCTCATAGTTTTCTATGTCCATTTTCCATCTCTGCCAAGAAACCAATTATCCCAGATAGAAGCTGCTCTACCACCGTCCTGAGCAAGAAGCAGAGCCACAGCACAAGCAGAAATAAAATGTGTTTTCAACTCACTAGGCTTTGGGCCTGTTTGCCACTTTGGCCTAATTTAGGTTATCCTGTCTGATAAAATTCAAAAAGCATAATAAATAGGAATGGCATGTTATCTAAAAGCAAGGCACAAGGCTTTCAAAATATTAATATCTTCTAATATCATCTTTTTTTTTTTCATGGCACTTAGGATTAAACTCAGGGGCATTCCACCTCTGAGCTACATTCCAAACCTCTTTTGTTTTGAAAAAGGATCTCACAAGGTTGCTGAGAGGCTGGCTAAGTTACTGAGGCTGGCTTTGAACCTGAGATCCTCTTGTCTCAGACTCTTAAGCACTGGGATCACAGGCATGCACCACCATGCCTGGGTAATACCATCTTTTTTTTTTTTTTTAATGTTGAAGGCATTATATAAAAATAATGAAGACTAATTTAAGCTTAGTAAATTTAACACTGAAAACTATTCTGCCTACTACCACAGTCCAATGTGCCATCAAACTTATAGAAAGCTTCATCATCAACTGGCCTTTGAGATCAATAAGAGGCTTCTACCTGGGCTGTGCAAAGACTTTTAAAAGGATAAGTATATTCAAATAATTCTCAGGGAATCCATCTTCTTTATACCTTCAAATTCCACTTCTGTTCATTTCTAAAATGTATCTGCTTCGGTAATCCTTGGTCAGTTGTTATACTCTTCTCTGTCTCCACCTTCTGTAAGTTCTTTCTCCCAACCCCCAAAAAATAGCCTATCTCCCACACCATGACAGGTTATAAAGGTGCCCTGTCTGGGGTGTAGAAACCTCCGGATCACCTGTCACAGGATAATTTGAGTATCTGTATCTATGCTGAGACAATCAAATACTTCTACAGGTCTAGTGGTTTTCATCTATTTTGTTATCAACAACCTTGAAGTTGTCCATTGATTATTAAAAATACAAAGTCATTTTTGGCAAGAACTTCAGAAAGCATTAAAAAAATTGAGTTGACCTTGCCTAAAAAAAATCATTCTGCCATTACTTATTTCTGTGAATGAAATCTCTTGAGGCTTACAACTAGAAAACACGATAAAAATGCACACTATTAGTATCTTTGTCACATTCTAGCAATAGTGAACATGCATCATGGATATGTGATTTTTTAAGGCCTCAGCCTTCTAAGAGGCAGTTTCCAAATAAGGCATTATACTTTCCAGTGTTTAATAATTATTGCTCAACCTTTAATATATTTCCCTTTTTAATTAGCTGTATACTAAAATATAACCAAAGCCTTACAGTGACAGAAAAATTTTATAATTTAAATTTGTGTTTATTTTTCTGATGGGTAAATATATAGTGTTTTATATTCACACTATTATGCGCAGAGCATTACATAGTAAACATACAGGTATCTATATAAAACACGAGAACATAAGTCTGTTAAAGAAATGGAATTCTAGTGCAAGTTCAAGGAAAAAAAAGGAATTATGTAAAAATTATCAATTTAGCTGGGTGTGGTGGTACGGGCCTGTGATCCCAGTACTTGGGAGGCTGAGACAAGAGGATTGAAGGTTGGAGGCCAGCCTTATCAACTTAGCAACACCTTGTCTCAAAATAAAAATAAAAAAAAGAGAGAATAGGACTTGGGGAGTAGCTCAGAGGTAAAATCTCCCTGGGTTCAATACCTAACACCAGAAAAAAAAATCACTTAAAAGATCTTCCTCATGTAATTTTAAAGCAGCCAACATTGGACATCACACCCCTATTGTATTCCGATTTCATTGCATGCATTAAAGGAGTGGTACAGCAGTTTTCTTTTTAAATGTCAATATTCACAAACCATAGGGGATTATAATCCTTAGACCCATTTAAATTTGTTATTAATATTTTTACACCCTATCTCAGGAACGTGCCAGAATGTTTCAAAACCATTCTCCGGGGCACGTGAGCAAAACCATCTGAAGTCCCCCCGCAGAGTCCCGGGAACCCTCGGCCCCCGTGGGCTCCCGGCACTGTCCACACGGTGGCGCTAGAGTCCGCTGTGCAGCAGGGTGGATTGCCAAAGCCTGCTACCGTGTAAACCATTTCCGTGTTTCCTTTGCAGTCAATGTGTTAAATAACCAGTTCGCATTTACCTTGCATTCGAACAATAAACGCTCACAGTGACTTACCACTGCTAAGTTTCAATGCATTTCATTAAATTTTCCAGCCATGTAACAAATAAGTTATAGCAATAAATACCAGTTGTATGAATCTCTTTTTACCCACCTGGGAGTGACCCAGAAATTAAATTCATTTTTTATATTCTTCTCTCTTTTCTCTTCCCCAGTGTTTACACAGACTTTGCCTACCTCCAAATTCAGTTACCAAGCAACTGCAAGAGCTTTGTTGTTCTTGAACACTATTAACTGCCCTTATTTTCTCTAATGAAAATATGGCTGCAGCCCAAATTATCTCCTTCTGAAAAAAAAAAAAAAATAGCAGGATTCTTATGACTTATGCTAACAGTAAGGCAAATCACATCCCAAAAGATAAATGCAAGAGAATGAAACCCAGAAGCTTGAGCGAATCCAACATAGTACATAAACACTAATCCAGGTCCATTCTGCTCTAATAAGTGAAATGATTATGGTTTTATTGAGCACCTACTATATACTAGGCACTCTGCTAGTTTAACATTTACTATTTCTCTTCATCTCCTAAGTATTACTTCTTTTAACACTCCACCCTACTTTTTGAAGACTTTAATGCCCGGACCAGGATAACTCTGTAAGATTCAGTTAGAAGAAAGATATACTGTTGTCTTGAAAAAGGGGAGATAGAAACTAAAAACTAGAATAATCATTAACCAAGCCATTCTTAGGTAAAGTTGCTTTTCATTTTAATTTTTACTTTAATCTTCCAGATTGGAAAGCTGACATCCACAAAAATTGGAAGATTTGCCCAAATCACAGAATCAGTACATGACAAATTCCACCACCATTATGGCACCTTGCTGTTTGCTCACATTGGGTTCAGAATGTTCTAGAATTACTGTCTTCCTTTACCTTGTCCAACATGTGACAGTAGGATGAGAATTTCTGCACTAAAACTCGGGTAGGCCCTTCTTGATGCACTAGGGGAACCTTTGGAGTCTCTGTGAGTGGAGTTGGAGTGACTGGCACTTGAATCTTGCTTTGCACATGCACAACCTAATAAAGTCACCTTGTCTCTGTGGGCCTCAGTTTCTCCTCTGCAGAAGTTAAACAGTATAGTACTATTACTTCAGGAATGATCTGAGGGTTAACACTGCATATCACTTGGAGTATGTTATACTTCTGTAGCAAATGGACTCCAAAATGTGTGATGGTTCAATGGTTCGAGCCCTGCCCAAGTCTCTTCACTGGCAGTGCAATCCAAGGCAGGCAGGCCTCGCTGGCAGCACACCTCCTCCAGCGTCATGCCAGCGGCAGTTCTGCCATCTTCAATGGATGACTTTTTTTTTTTGATACCCCTAAGCCCCCCCCCCCTTTTTTTTTATTTTGAAACAGGGTTTCACTAAGTTGCTGAGGCTGACCTTGAACCAGCAATCCTATCTCAACCTCCTAAGTACTGGGATACCGCAACCCTTAACACATGACTTTCCAGGTCACCTGAGGCATCATTTTCACCTGGGTAAGCAGAAGCAGGAAGAGTAGGAGGAGTATGTTTGGGAGGTTTTTTTGTTTGTTTTGTTTGTTTTTGCAGTGCTGGGAATTGAACCCAGGGCTTTGTGCATGCTAGGCAAGTGCTCTATCACTGAGCTACACCCCCAGTTCTGGAAGGCTTTTTAAAGTCACTTTCACTCACATTTTGTGGGCTAGAACTCAGGAACATACATACGGCCACCTGTAAGAGGCTGGGAGACACAACATGGCTGACTGGCTAGGAAGAAAAAGACTCAGGATTTGCAGAACATCTGGCAGTCTCTGGCAAGGGTGGGGTTTCTATAATCATTTCTTAATCACATGAATAGAATGAGTTCAATAAGTGTTAGCTTCCTTCTTTTCTCCTCTCCTCCAATCTTTTCATTTCCATTTCTCCATATACATATTTTTCATAGAAGGTCTAACCAATGATTACAATATAACTCTTCAACTGATATTAGAACAGGAAAATAGAGGTGAGATGATTTTATTATAAGCCTACTCAATAACCATTAGCTATACTAATTACGATTACTTCTTTTCTAAATTGTCATTAGCCACAGAAAAACTAATCTCCAAATCACGACACAGAGGAATAGTTAAAACAATATCAGATTTTCCACACATTGCTTTGTAAATATTCTAGAATATAATAAAGTCTCAGAGTTGGAAGGGTCTCTCAAGGCCACTTTGTCAAATTTCCTCAGTTTAGAGATGAGAATAAGAAAGAGTAAGGTGGGGGTGACATTCCTGAAATCATAAAGAGTCAGTGGAAGGGCTGGGGCTCTTGACTAAAGCCCTTATCGCTGCTCAAGAGACAGCTGCCTTGGTCAACATTCTCACTGCTATAATGCAAAATGACCGACCACACAACCTAGAAGAAGGAAGATTTATTTGTTCACAGATTTTTGGAGATTCTGGGTTCAGTCCATGTCAGGCCAGGGTTTGGATCTCAGGGCTGGGCAGTGGGAAACAGACCAGAGGAAGAGAGCAAGACTCTGTTCTCACATCATGGATGCCAGAAGTGAGAGAGTGAGCAGGCAGGAAAGAGGATTCAAGCACAGTCCCCAAGGTCACAGTCCCCAGAACCCACCTTCTCCAGCCACACTGTGCCTGTCTATGTTCAATGTATTTACCCATTGATGAGGCTACAACCCTCATGACTTTACATCAGCTCTGAACACTAACACATGAGCTCTTCAGGGAACATTCTGTATCTAACCACGGCAATAGCTAACAATTAATTCTTAAGGAGCTGCATGCAAAGTGCTTAGGGAACCTGGGGAAGCTTAATAGAACTGTGAAAAGAGTCATTCAGTCCTCAGAAGCCTGATGCTAAAATGCCAATTTTAGCCAGGTGTGGTGGCACACACCTGTAATCTCACTACTTGGGAGGCTGAGACAGGAAGATATTGGGTTCAAGAACAACCTAGCAAGATTCAACCTAGTAAGACGCTATTCCAAAACAAAAACTAAAAAGGGCTGGGGGTATAGCTCAGAGCTAGAATGCCTCTGGGTTCAATCTCTGGTACCATAAATAAAAATAAAACAAGATGTCAATTTCATCTAGAAACAATATTGATTTTGCTTGAAGTAATTAATCAAATTTGTTTAATAATTTTGAGGGCAAGAAAAACAGTAAGAGAGTTCATGTTTGATGAGGGAATAGAGTAAAAACTGAGAAAGATCCAACCAGGATAGAGGAAGGAGTTCAGGAGACCTCCCAAGTGGGGCAGAAGACATTTGCTCAGTGCAGGAACATAAGCTGCTGTGGTAGTGGTGGTGGTGGTGATCATGGTAGAGGGGCGTCAGCAACCAAGAACCAGTGGGAAGGTTTTGAACACCTAAAGTGGGGAAGTTTCTTAACCTCACTTATTAAATAAGTACATGAGAATTCACTTAGCAAAACAACTCAGAAGGCTGGTAGACGAATGTCACCATGCCATTATAAAGCTGAGCAAATCCATACTTAGAGAAAACATGTCATGCTAAAGGAAATAGCAGGGCAAGGACTTGAATCTGGGCCATTCTGACAGTCTTCCCACTGACATACACTACAGGAGAGGGAATAGCGAGTTACCATAGTCAAAATCCATTCACTTCATGATTTCACAGGCGTGGGCCATGGTAGGTTGTAAAGATCACTCCAATTTTCCACCTACCTTCACTCATCCAGAGTCATTTCCATGGGAGCTGACAGTTCTTCCTGTCAGTTGGTAAAGTCTCTTTCCCCGCCCCTTGAATCTGGCTGGCCTCATGCCTTGCTCTATCTAATAGAATGTAGCAGGAATGATGACATGTAAGTTTGAAGCCAGACCACAAGAGACCTTGTGTGTTTCTGCTTTCCCTACTTTGGATTCCTGCCTCTGCCAGGAGAAAGCATCTGGGTTCACCCACTGGGAGATGGAATGCCACTTCGAGTACAGTGGATTTGTGCCAGCAGGGACCTTCCTAGACCAGCCAGTTCCCAGCCAAGCCACCAGCTAACAGAAAACATGTGAACTTATGAACAGACTCAGCTTAATCATTCAAGTTCAGCCCAGATCAGCAGACCTGCTCAATAGACTAGTGAGCACATATACATGGTTGTTGTCTTAAGCCATCACATACAGAATGGTGTGTAATTAAAGCAACTGCTAACCGATACAAGGGAAACCTTACATTCAGAGCTAGACTGAGGATTAGAGTAGCCCAACAATCCATAAAGATTCATCCAAACATCACAGGACTATGCAGTCCTTCCTGGTAACCATGGGATATTGGCTCTAGGACCCCATGCAGATACTCAAATCTGTAGATGTGCAAATCCCTTATGCAAAATGGTGCATTTCCATATAATCAGTGCACATTCTCCCATAGACTTTATCTCCAGATATATATATATATATATATATATATATATATATATATATATATATATATATATATAAAATACCTGGTACAATGTAAATGTTATGCAAATAGATACTATGCTGCATTGTTTAGGGACTAACAAGAAAAACCCTGTGCATGTACAGTACCAGATGCAACTTTTCTAAATATTTTTGATCCAAGTGTGTTGAATCGATGGATATTGTTTCCATCAGCATCTCATTGCAGTGACCCAAAGTTCCTGAAGGCCACAACTTAAAGATTTGTTTACTCACACTTCTGGAAGTTTCAGTCCATGTAGGCTGGGTCATGTTCGTGGAGTTTAAGGTGTCATGATGGGAAGGAGAGAGAAAAAGAAAGAGGGGGGGGCACAGAAGGGAGCCCATGGACATATATATAATAATTTCCAAGACCTCCCCCCAGTGATCTGCCTCCTCTAGCCTCACCCCACCTGCCTAGGCTACCACTCAGTAAATTCATTACAGTGGATTTATCCACACATGAGGTTAGAGCCCTCATAGTTCAATTGCATGACCGCTGAAGATGAATACATGAGCTCTTCCAGGGGACATTCTATGTCCAAACCACGACAGATATGGGACCCATGAATTCAGAGGGCCCACTCTGTGTGTTGGAAACACGTGCCAGCTGCCTCTAGTTTCCACAGTTTCCTTATGTGTATTACTTCTGACAAAGCAGAAAATATTCTTTAGTGAAAGACAGATGTTACTCTTCTCCATCTCAACCACACCCTGAGGGTTGAGCAAAGACCTAAAAGATATCAAACCGCAGGGCATCAAATCAGGAGATTGCCCAAGAAGCCCAAAGTTTCCATGCAGTTGCCTACTGTGTGTATACATGCTCCTAGAGCAGTGCACCGACTGTCCTCATTTCCCTGGAAAACCTCAAAAGCAAATGACAAGAGGAGTATTTTTCTACTCCAGAAATAGAAGAGTTGTTAGGGCTTGGAGAGGTGAGATCAGGACAGAAGGTGATGGCTGGAAAAGATGCCTCCCACTCAACAAGTCTCCTGTACCTTCCCGAGCAGCTGGTCCTGTGCAACAAGCTGGCCTTCAGAATATCAGTTCCAGGCAGCAACTCATCCTCAGACTCTGCTGAGTTTGGAGTTTGGAGGGTCAGGTTTCAAGAAAACCAGGCGAAGTCATTTATGAGCTATGCGCGAGTAGAGATTCCATATGGTTTCTGACTTATAAAAAGTAAAATAATCTTTTTTCAAAACTCTATCTTCTCTAGTCCAACTTGTTTTCTTAAAGTATAACCTCATCTTGTGGTTACTCTCTAAAGGGAAGTATTTTTGAAGGCCTCCTTTGGAAATAAAAAAGTTATTCAAGTTCAGACTGTTGGTCTGTGTCAGCAACTATTTGCACAGACTGTCGGCCAGCAGGCTGTTGGTGCCGTACGGTGTACTGAGGCGGCCTGCCTTTCTCCAGACCTGGCTCAGATGGAAGATGGAGAATGGTTCTGACAGCTATACTTTCGATCTAATTAATACTGAAAACATTTGAGTAGAGCTTAAGGAACTCACTCCTCTCATGCCAGAGGCCAAATAGTCCCCCACTTAACTTCTGAAATGGCATAGTTCCATGGTTAGAATTGTAGCTTTGGGAAGCTGGGCATGGTGGCGCACACTTGTAATCCCAGTACTTGGGAGTCTGAGACTGGAGGATACAGGTTCTAGGGCAGCCTCAGCTACTTAGTGAGGCCCTCTGTAACTTAGTGAGGCCCTCTGTAACTTAGTGAGGCCCTCTGTAACTTAGTGAGAATAAAAAACAGGACTGAGGGTGTAGCTCAGAGGTAGAACGTTCCTGGGTTCAATCCCCAGTACCACAAAAAAAGAAAAAAAAAGTGGAGCTTTGGGATTCCAGGCCTAGTTTTCCCATTTACTTACTTACTTGTGTGACTTCTTTCCCCTGTGTAAAATGGGGATGGCTTTTAGGAAAGTGGGTCTGGTTCCTAACACTACTTACTATTTACTTAACTGGCGCTGCCCTAAATGTGTGACATCTTTCACTGTGTTCAAGCCATGACACTTTGGGGACTGTTGGTTATAGCAGTTGGGTTTACCCTAACCAATACTGTCAGCAAGCATAGAATTAAAAACCAAATATGTTAATTTAATTGAACAGTGTTCTGTCATGGCCTAATATCCCTGCATCCAAGAGTAAAGCATATAGAAGAGGCTGTAGAGGGGCCAAAGGAGGTAAGAGCATGGGTTTCCATTTCATTGGTGGGTTGCCAGTTAACCTCCCTGAGCCTCAGAGAACCCATATGTGAAGCAGAGATGATAAAATCACCTAAGGTTTTTTTCAGTATTAAATGGTGTTAGGATGTAAAGTGCACAGCACCACGAATAGACTCTATGACAGTAATAATAGCCAGGCATGGTTGTCCACACTTGTAATCTCAGTACTTAGGAGGATAAGACAAGGATCATAGGTTCAAGACCAGCCTCAGAAACTCAGAGAAATCCTCAGCAACTTAGTGAGACCATGTTGAAAATAAAATAGGACTAGGGGTATAGTTCAGAGGTAGAATACCCCTGTGTTCAATCTCCAGAACCACTCACATAACCATAACAATAAAAATGATAATATATCAGTATACCAGCCAATCAGGTAGGACTGTTCGACCATCTGGTCAGAGCACCCTTGAACACAGACTGAGCTGGTAACACCTGGACAATTCTGACTCCTTGGGCTAGCCTTCTTGTCCCTGGCTTACCTTCCTCATCCTGGTGTGTGGCACAGTCCTTCAGATGTAATAGTAACAATACTTAGAGTGGTATTTACTCTCATATTCCATCTGGATTTGACAAGATTTCTAAGCCTTGCCATTCTTCCTTTTGATCTAAGACATTTCTGTGTGTGTGTGTTTTTAAAGGTACTTGTGTTATGTTACTGATTTAATCCTAAGAGCAAAATTATTTCCCTTTTTCCATGTTGTATGAACACTTCCAAGTCCTAATACACACGTGCTGACTTTAAGACCTAAGAGCTAATCACAGACACTAACCTCAAGGCTCATTTTGCCCACTTATCGGTGGGAAGAAGCCATGGTGAAAATGCTTCCTCAGGCCAGCTTGGGTATTTCATGGAGGACTGTCTGTCACTAGAGAACAGCTCCATCAGGATTTTTTAATATACTTTTACTGGTACATTGCAATCACACATCATAGTGGTTCAAGTGATATAAAAATACATGCAAATAGCACGAGAGGTGTTTCTCTCCAGATCCCCTCAGCCCCCAATTCCTCTCACCCCCGTACATCCCTGAGATTGGTGTTGATACCTTCATGAATGGACATAGCATTAATTGAGTTGTTTCCTTCCTCAGTCCTCCTTTTTCACCTCCTCAACTCTCTCCCTCAGTCCCCTTCCACTATTTTACAAGTCTCTCCATGTTTTCATAAAGTCCCTTTTTTCCCTATTTTCTATCTAGCTTTCACATAGGACAGAAAGCATAGGACTCTTGACTTTCTGAGACTGACTGAACTCACTTAGCATAATGTTCTACAGTTCCATTCATTTTGCTGCAAATGAGGTAATTTTGCTTTTCTTTATAGCTGAGTAAAATTCCATTGTGTGTATATACCACAGTTTCATTATCAATTCATCTGTTGATGGATACCTAGGTTGGTTCCATAATTTGGCTATTGTGAATTGTGCTGTTATAAACATGGATATGCATGTATCACTATAGTATTCTGACTTCAATTCTTTGGGAAAGATACTGAGGATGGTATGGCTGGGTTATACAGTGGTTCTGTTCCTAGTCTTTTGAGGAACCACTATACTGATCTCCATAATATTTATACTAATCTACAATCTCGCCAACCCATTTGGATTTTCTAAATCAGCTCAGCAGTGATATCATCTCTATGGCGCTATCATGCTTCAAAGTGAGGAAGTACATAAAACTACCATCTTCCCTCATTTATCCTGGTGAGATGAGGGTTTTAGAGGTCAAACAACCAGAAAGACAACCTCAAAAGGACACATTCCCCTCACTGAGACTGTGACTGCCATGAGCATGAGGTACCTGAGTCTCTTAGAGACTTCCCTGCTCCCAAATCCCATGTTGTGCTAAACTCTTAAAAGTCTGGCAGTTGTTCAGCAAGCTGCACAGTGACAAAGAGGCTGAAGTCACTTACTTTCCCTTCCCTCTGCATTCCCCCTCTGCAGGCCCCACTGGTGCCCTGCCACCTGAGCCACGCAGCTGTCATTCTCCACAGGGAAAATCACCCTACCTGTGTCACGGTTCTACTTTGTCTTCTTTTAATGTCTCTTACAATGGGCTAAATAGCACAATCGGTGGGAATGCTGATTATTCACTACGGCAATCCTGTTCTTATTCCATATTTTATGTATCAAGTAAAATCCCTTTGGCTTCTCTTGGGTCTAGTCATCATGGTCATAACCAGACTCCCGAGTTCATGAAAATCTTCCACAACACATTAAATTGCACTTCGGTGCACTATTTTTTATTCCACTAAATTGCCACTACTTGGTTACAGCTGTGTGGCTGTTACTCTATTTCCTGGAATAACTTCAACATTTATTTTACTGCAAAATACTGCAAGCCACATTGTGTTCACAGTGATGTTCAGCTAGCACTTTAACTCTAATATGCTTGGCACACCAAGACGTTTCCTTCCTGTCCTCATGCTTTTTAATATCTGAAGTAGAAGAAAAGGTAAGAGTTAGTCAAACCAGTGGCTATAATTTCTTGGAAAATGCTATTAATTTTTCTTCTGAAACATAAACCAAAGTTCTATTAGACTCTCTAATAAGGTTAAAGAATTTAAGTGTCTCTCTATATTTCTCTTTTCCAGCAATTTCTCATTGGGCTTACCTATAAAGCAGAAATCAAAATACTGGTACTAATATACGCCCAACACAATGTAGCTTCTAATATAATGTTAATGTGACTGTGGGTACATGTGCCTTTAAGGTATTGTAATTCCAGTTATTCTTCTCTAACTTAGTGAGTGTTTAGAGGTAGTAGTGGGTTCTCAAACTCATACATATGAATCTTACTTTTAAAAAATAACTCCACATTCATAAGTACACAATGCAACTAAAATGTCTTCATAAGATTTGTAAGAATTCTTAAGATTCAGAAGATTTGATTTACTATTTTATCTAAGAGAAAACTACTCAAAGCAGCTTAAGTTAAAAGGGGATTTAAAAAACCAGGTAAGAACTTGATATCCAAGGCCAGGAACTGTAGCCAGGATTCAAAAGGGTCTGAGAATAAGAGCTATCAGGAATCAAAGCACCTTCTCTTCCTCACTCATCTCCCTCTGTCTCTTATCACCACTTCTTTCAAATTGACGACTCACTTTTCTTTGCTTCTGTAGGTAGACAATGGTGATTGCTATAATCCTGGCTGGCTCTGTGTGACCTCTCTGTTGAACTGTCTACCCAACAACAAACTAGAGAACTAGAGCCGCATTTCTCAAAGCGCGATCTGCCTTGGAATCTCGGGGAGGTGTTTGCTAAAAACGGACATTTCTGAGACCCATCAGAAGAATCTAGGGCACTGAATTCTTAAAATACACACACACACACACACACACACACACACACACACCCCAATATATACATATATATTGGTATACTGTACAGTGGTACTGGGAATCAAACCCAGAGGCATTCTACCTCTGAATACCCCCTAGTCCTTTTTCCACTTTTTGTTTTGAAACAGGGTCTTTCTAGGTCTCTGAGAGACTCACTAAGTTGCTGAGGCTATCCTCAAACCTACGATCCTCCAGTCTCAGCCTCCTAAGTACTGGGATTAAAGGCATGTGCCACTACACCCAGCTGCATTCTTTAACAAGCTCTTTCCATAATCCTGATGCATTTGAAAATTAAGGGACCACAGAACTAGTCTGTGCTCTAATTCTAAATCATGGGGGAGAGAGGGAAATTGATTCTGATTGGCTTAGCTAAACACATGCACTGGTCTCTAATAACCAATGGCCAGAGGGGACATGGGACCGAATATACATAGCCATAGGATCCTGTGGTATCGGGAATAGAACATCATCCTCAGAAATTGTAACGCCCTTTGCTAAAGTTAGAACTGCTGCCAAATATCCAACAATCTGAAGAATAGACCGCAGAATACTGTCATGAAACCTTACAGAACCTCCAGGACCTTACACGGCAGCAGCAACAGCCAAGAAACACAGGAAGATGCCCACTACCTTAATTCCTTCTTTTGAAAATCTCTTTTGGGTGTATTAATAGGCAGAACTGAACTCACATCCAGAAGCCAAGCTGCAAGGGAGTCTAGGAAATGGAATTTTAACTTTTCAACCTCTCCAACTGGATGAAAGCATAGAATGCAAGTTGTTTGAGCTAGTATATAGTGTAACTCATACGAATTGCATTCTTTATTATTTGTGTGCTGATACCACATGATTCACAAGAACTAACTTACCATTTTATTTTAGGGTTTCCCCTATTTAGAAAAATAAAAACCATGTTTAAAAACATTCTGATATTTTAGTAGTAAACACATACTATTAGATTCTTTGAATTGGCCAATTTGCTCTAATATTATTGGGGATTAAAGACATACAATCGAAATATCAGCCAGAAGCCTTCTTATCCTAAAATATCCAAAAAACAGTTGGTTCAAAACCCAACTCTAGATACCACAACCTGGAAAGTCTAAAGCCCATCACCCCATAATTCCTGTGAATTCCACATGGACTTATGTCCCTAAAGTGAACCTGAGCTTGCTACTTCTACTTCAACATATGTTCTTCCTGTTAGATATATTTTTAGTTCAAAAGAAAGATTCAACCTTAATTTCCATAAGATTCTCTTCACAAAACTTTAATAAGTTTAAGAGGCATTATTGACAATAATCCAATACTGTAAAGAACATTATAGTTCTGAAAAGATCCTCTGGCTAGGCATGGTGGTGCACAACTGTAATCCTAGTTCTTGGGAGCCTGAGACAGGAGGATCGCAGGTTTGAGGCCAGCCTCAGCAACTCAGTGAAACTCCCCAGCAACTTAGTGAAATCCTGTTTCAAAATAAAAAAATAAAATAGGGCTGAAGGTGTAGCTCAGAGGTAGAATGGCCCTGGGTCAATCCTCAGTATCACAATAAAATAAAAGAAATCCTCTGGCCCCTCCACCTCCATGAATTTAATGACCTAGATTCTACTTAGTTTCAATTGCACTCCACCCTATCAGTCTCCTGTTCTCTAGTAAAGGGAGGGGACTCTTTTCATCCCACACAGAATGGTTTTGTTTTCATTAATTGGTAGGAATGCATTTTTCTGCAAGAAATAATGATCTATCTCCTCGTAAACAAATAGGAGTTTTTTTTTATTGTGACATAAGATGTCAGAGGTGAGCAGTCAGTCCAGGACTAATAATATTTTTTAATGCTCCTGTCAGAGCCCCTGGCTCTCCTGATCTTTCTGTTCCATTTTTACTAGATAGTATGTAGTGTGTAGTCTCCTAGTTAAAAGCCTCCTGCTGCATTTTTAAATATCAGGCCATTTTCTAAGTGATTCTAAGGCTGAAAATCAGGTAAATGCTGACTATGGCACCCATTATGAACCATATCATACACAACATCTTAGAAACTAAAACAGAGTTTTTCAAATTTTCAAATATCTAATAGTTTCCTAAGCAGCATTAATCACTAATTGATATTCAATGCATAGATAAAATAATAGACCCTTAAGAAATTTCAATAAGAGCTGCTATATTTTTAATGTGCCGGTGTTATGTACCAGATACTATAACAAGCATTTTACTCATCATTTTACAGATGAAGAAATGGAGGCTCAGAAATACTAAGTGATTTGCAGGAGTCACACAAATCCCTTGCCTCATGCTGTGGTTGGGACCTGGAGCATCCCCCAGAAAAGCTCCTAGTTCGGAAGCCTGGTCTCCTGGGCACAAGGTTCAGAGGTGGGGTGGGGGTATGCCTGGAGGAGGTGGGTCATTGAGAACGTGACCTTGGAGACTTTATCTGTCCCTGGCTGCTCCCTGTCTCTGACTCCTCCCTCTCTGCTTCCTGGCTGCCATAAGCCATGCTGCTTTCCTCTCGGACACCCTGCTGACACCACCAGGGTGGCCGCCACTGCCTTGAACCCGGCTGACCATGAACTGAATCTCTGAAACCACAAGCCAAAACAAACCTTCCCTCCTCTGGTAATTTGGTCACAACAACGTAAGCGCTAGCTAACACACCTGGCAAGCCTAATTCCAAACTTTATGCGGCCACCTGTTTTCCACCGATAGCCAGGTGACAGACCCTGAGCACTGCCAGTTCGTGCTTGCACATCAATTTTTTTAGCATATGCTAAGGGAACAAAATATGCCTTGGGAATTTGCTTTCCTCTTCTTTCTCTTACTCTTCTTTTTTTCTTCTGTGAATGTGTACTAGGGATTGAACCCAAAGGCATTCTACTCCCTAGGCCTTTATTTCATTTTTTGTTTTAAAACAGGGTCTCACTAAGTTGCTGAGGATAGCTTTGAACCTGTGGTCCTCCTATCTCAGCCTCCCGAGTACTGGGGTTACAGGCCTGTGACACTGCTCTTGGCTTGCTTTATGAATTTTTTATTTGAAGATACTTTGGTGTTAGTTTAAAGGCTGTTCCATTAGTCTTGATATATAGCCACAACATTTAGTCATGTTGACATAAGTTGTAGATATATTTTAGTCTAGATTTCTGTGGCCTAGACATAACTCCACAACATAATGCTGCCTCCATTAATACGAAATAGGTTTAAGAAAATTGAAAAAAAAAAATGTGATCTCAAGAAAAGTTCATAAAGCATGCCAAAGAGCTGCCTGTGTTTGCAGCTGTGTGACAAACCTCCACTTCTAGAGCTCTGACGGCCACCAGTCCAAGCTAGACACAGGTTAATATTTCATCTTCAGTATTCTTGCCACACCTTATCGTGCTTCCCCTCCCTTCTGGATTTTCCTCTGTTTTAGTTACAGTAAGACCTTTGGTTCCCTTCACCATTTGCTTTATCAGAACAATAACAAAAAATATGTAGATGCATGCATTTGTTGAATGGCTAATTAAAGACATTTTGCTGAAACATATTCAAACTAAACATTACCTCATCTAGACATTGTGTTTTACATTTTGCTCTAAAGTGAAAGATTATTTCCAGTAAAGGAAATTGTCATATGCAAGTAATTAAGGAAACACAGGGAGAGGATGAGAAAAGGGACCCTTAAAATTAGATCTCGTCTGTTAAACCTGAAGACAAATCTAATTAAGTCCTTTTAATGATTTAGGGATGAGATTAAAAGGAAATGGTAACCTCCCCTTTCTTTTCCTCCCCATGCTACCTATCCCAAAACAGGTACCAGAACATTGATCACCTTCAATGCAGCTGTTTTTCATTGACCTAGCATACCATGCCCCTTTATCTGCAATATCACCTGAGATCTGAGAACTCTTCCTCTGTCCTGACCTAAGTCTATCTCAGCAATACTGAAATAGATGAGGCAACACACTTGTACTTACACTAGACTGTGGCCAGTGTTTTATAGGAATGATCTTATCTCTCATATGGGATACAATTCAGGATTTTCCAAAGGGTGCCCAAGGACAGATTACATCAGAATTACTTGAGGTGCTTATTTAAAGAACAGATTCTTGGGCCTACACAAGGATTCAACTTTCTAGGGATCTCATACATACCACATTTTGGAAACAGCTAGAGGCAATTGTCAGCTATGTTTTCCAGATGAGCAGAGGTATAGAGAAAGCTAAGAAACCAAACCACAGTCACCTATGAACTAAGTAACAGGGCTGGCTCATAACCTCTGCCCTTAATCTCTAAGCAAATCATACAGTGGTTGTGTATATGAGCATTAGTGTCAGAATGCATGGGTTTAAGTCTTGCCCCAACACATCAGTTAGGTGATCCTGTGCTTACCACACTCAACGAATCTCAGTTCTTCTGTCTACACAGTGGGGATACAGTACCAACTTCGGATTGTTGTTGTGAAGCTTAAGTGAATTATTACACAGAATTGCTTAGAACAATGCCTGGTACATTTTAAGTACTCAGTGTGTTAGGTGTATTTTCTGCATAAGCTTAACTTTAACTTAACTAAAACCTGGCCAGACAACATCTCTAAGTCAAGGCATGTTTTATATATTTTGGCAGACTTGATTTGGAGGTTATATTTAACTGTTTTTAAAAAATCTGTAGCTATGATCTAGCTGATTATTGCTCTTAGATTACCGCTACCCCGGCCTCCTAAGATTTGTTGAGATTCATAAACTTGGAAAGACAGCCAGATCAATATTATCTTAGAACATTATATATGTTAAAATTGACAGATAAATGTCACCATTTGAAAATAATTAATACTTGAACAAAAACTTGAACTTAAGGCTATTTTATACTAGAAATTTTGAAACAGTGTTGGAAACATCAAAATACACAAGATAGACTATTTGCGATTTCCTACCAGTTCCTTCAAAGCATGTCCAAAAAGGAAAAAAAAAATAAAGTCCTCCAATGAACTACTTGGGGGATGGTTATTTATTCTTCTTGCTGCCTTCACTTGAATGTTTCTTTCACTGAACTCCTAAGTCCAATAAACCAACGTAAACAAGATTAAAGAAATTGCTACACAAGTTGAAGTTTTTCTTTTCTTTAATTGTAGTAAAAACTTTCAATGTGAGATCTACCCTCCTAACAAATCAAGTATTGTTAACTTTAGGCATGTAAACAGCAGATTTCTAGAACTTATTTATCCTACATAACTGAAACCTGATACTTTTTAAACAGCTACTCCCTATTGTCCTCTCCTCCAGCCCCTGGAAACCACCATTTTCCTCTCTGCTTCTATGAATTTGACTGTTTCAAGTCATCTAAGTGGGATCTTATAGGATTTCTTCTATGATTGTTTTTTTAATTTAGCATAATATCTTCCAGGTTTATCCATGCTGTTAACATGTTGTAGATTTTCTTCTTTTTAAAGCTGAATAATATTCCTTTGTGTTTTATTTATTCATTCATTAAGGGACATCTACATTTCCTACATTTTAGCTACTACAAATAATGCTGCAATAAACATGAGAATGCAACTATCTCTTTGAGATCTTTATTTCAGTTCTTTTGAATGAATAACCAGAAGTAGAATTGCTGGGTCATATGTTGGTGCTATTTTTTTATTTTTTGAGGGATCTCCATACTGTTTTTCCATAGCCAGTGCACCATTTTGCATTCCCACCAACATCATTCAAGGGTTCTAATTTCTCCACATCCTCTGCAAAAATTTTTGTCTTTGGGTTTTTTGCTAGTAGCCATACTAATAGGTGATCTCTCATTATGGTTTTGATTTGCATTTCCTTGTGATTAGTAATGTTGAGTATCTTTACACACAGCTATTGGTCATTTGTGTGTCTTCTTCAGAGAAATATCTATTCAAGTCCTTTACCTACCTTTTAAATGGATTATTCAGTTTATGGTATTTAGTTGTATGAGTTCCTTATATATTTTAGATATTAACCCCTTCTTCAAGATGTATGGTTTTAAAACATTTTTCCCATTCTGCACAGTTCTTTCTCTGCTATTTTTTCCTATGCTGTAGAGAAGTTCTTAAATCTGATATAGTTCCACATGTTTATTTGCTTTTTCATCTGTTGCTTCTGCTTTTGGTTTCAGACCCAAGAAACCATACTCAAAACCAATGTCACAAAGCTTTTCATTTATGGTTTCTTTAGGACCTTTGCAGTTCTAGATCTTATATTTCAGTCCTTAATCCATTCTGAGTTCATTTTTTATGGGGTCCAATCTCATTCTTTTGCATGTAGATATTCAGTATTTCCAACACCATTTGTTGTCAAGGTCCTTTCTCCATTGTGTATTCTTAGTACCCTTGTTAAAGATCAGTGGATCAGGCCGGGCTTGGTGGCGCACACTTGTAATCCCAGCATTCGGGAGGCTGAGACCAGAGGATCCAGGTTCGAGGCCAGCCTCAGCTATC
Organism: Graphiurus murinus; assembly: GCA_004027655.1. Lineage (NCBI taxonomy): Eukaryota > Metazoa > Chordata > Mammalia > Rodentia > Gliridae > Graphiurus > Graphiurus murinus. The sequence goes on along the minus strand of PVLC010003189.1, from coordinate 59,439 downwards.
TAGTGAGGCACTCCGCAACTTAGTGAGACCCGGTTTCAAAATAAAGAATAAAAAATAGGGCTGGGGGTATAGCTCGGAAATAGAATGCCCTTGAGTTCAATCCCCAGTACCGCAAAAAAAAAAAAAGATCAGTGGATCAAAGCTGGGTGTGGTGGTGCACACTTGTAATTCTAGTACTTGAGAGGCTGAGACAGGAGGCTCACAGGTTCAAAGCCAGCCTCAGCAACTTAGCAAGGCTCTCTGCAACTTAGAGAGACCTTAGTTTCAAATAAGAAATAAAATTGTGATTTACATTATGATGTGAGATGATAATGCATCAATAAAAACACATTAAAAAAAGAAATAAAATCAGGCTTAGTGTGTACCTTAGAGATAGAATCCCCATTGCTACAAAAAAATAAAAATTTTAAAAAAATTAAAAATTTTAGTGGATCAGATGTGTAGGTCTATTGCTGGGCTATTTTGTTCCATTGTTTTATGTATCTGTCATGTTAACCCTGTACTATTTTAATTACTAGGACTTTGTTATAAACTTTGAAGTCAATTTTGTTTTTCTTTCTCAAGATTATTTTAGCTATTGGAGTCCTTAGTGTTTCTATATAAATGTTAGAACTTTTTTATTTCAGTAAAAAAAAAGACATTGTGTATCATACAGATTGCATTCCACTATATATCACTTTGGATAGTATGGATATTTTAACAATATTAATTCTTCTACTCCATGAGTACAGAATATCTTCTCATTTGTATTTTCTTTAACTTCTTTTTAATGGTTTGTGGTTTTCAGGCAAAATTCTTTCACCTGCCTAAAACTATTCCTAAGTATTCTATCCTTTTTGAGTCTTTATAAGTAGGGTTATTTTCTTAATTTCCTTTTCATATTTTCATTTTTTGAGTGTGTAGAAACAAAACTACTTTTATGTTGATTTGTATTCTGCAACTTTATTGAATTTCTCTACTACTTTTTTTTTGTGTGTGTGTGGTACTAGGGATAAAGCCAGGGGCATTCTACCTCTGAGCTACACCCCCAGCCCTATTTTTTATTCTTTATTTTGAAACAGGGTCTCACTAAGTTGCAGAGTTCCTCACTAGGTAGCTGAGGCTGGCCGAGAACCCGGATCCTCTGGTCTCAGCCTCCCAAATGCTGGGAATACAAGTGTGTGCCACCACGCCCAGCTCTCTTTACTACTTTTAACAGCTTTATTTAGGATTTCTTACATATAGAAGATCATGTCATCTATAAACAAAGATAACTGTACTTCTTCTGTACTTCTTTCTTTCCAATTAGGTATTTTATTTATTTTTCCTGCTAAATCACTCTAGCTTAAAATTCAATTACTAGGTTGAATGAAATGGTAAAAATGGGCATCCCTTCCTTGTCTTAAGGGAAAAACTTTCTGTAACTATTGAGTATGATGTTAGAGTTAGGCTTTTTATATATGGACTTTCTTATGCCAGAGTAATTTCCTTCCAATCTTAGTTTGAGGTGAGGTTTCATCATGAAAAGGCTTAAAACATTTGACAAAATTTAACACCTTTCATTTTTGGTTTAAGTTAAAGGTAAATGCATTAGTGCTTTTAGCCAAGAATACTTGAACTTAAAAAGAGTTTTGAAGTTCAATTTCAGCTAAAAATTACTTTTTCCAGCTCCTAAAGTGACCTGATTTTCTCATTTTAGTAAAAGAGATTTCGTTGAATATGGCATAGCCAGACTCTGACTTAGGAATCCAATCATTTCTGCTACTTTTGTAATTTTCCCATAATTATTTTGAATAAAACGCTTTAAGATTATACCAACTAAGGAACAGACAGTGAACTTCCCAATCTATGAGAAAAATGTCATTTTGTCTTCCTTACCAAATTCATTTTCATGAAATTTTGCTGTGACTGATTTAAAATAAACCTAGGATGAAAGCAAGCTTTCAAGTTGGCTGAGTCTAACTCAATGAATAAATATCAGTTTAACCAAGAGCTAAGATCTCCCTAATTGAGGGAGGGGTGCCACCAGATAGAATGGTCACTAATTCCACAGCAGCCCAGAGTTTTCCATTCCAGAGTGGGGAGGTGGCCTCCAAGGCTAATCCCTGCACTTCTTTGTGGATTTCGGTTACTCCTCAAAGGATCACCTCTCACCCCTTACAGCCAGTAAGACAACACTCATAATTGTTTCATATAAAACAAAATGTCCTCCACAGCCCTTGTTCACTTTAAACCCTAAAAAGTCAACTTTTCCCCCCATGGTGGTCACTGTAATTGACTCTCCAACACTGAATTACCTCACACGATCAGAATAAGTCAATCACATAACCCATCTCTCTTCTTGATTTAGGAATAGATATTTAACCTTATCTGGCCAGTGAGAGGTGAGGGTATATCTGTGCAGGAGAGACTTCAGTAAAGTTGCAGCTCCTCTTCCCAAAAAGAGAACTGAGTAAGATTCTTCTTCTTCAGATGTTGTCAATGGGGAGGAAGCTAACAAAATCAGCCAGAAGCTAAAGAATCACAGGGAAGCAGAGGAAGAGCTGAGGCACTGATGTCATACCTGGAGCCCACCCAAACTCTGGAGAGGTACATATTATAGATGTACTGTGTAAGTGATATATAAGGCGACATATTTACTATTGTTCTAGCCACTCTGTCTAAGGGTTTACAATTACTTGAAGGCAGAATCATCCTAGTCACAAACTCGTAAGTCTCATGAATTTTGATCTTGTTTTGGTTTGCTTAAATTCATCCCCTATCTCTTTTCTGTTTTATACATAAAGCTCTCTCATTGCTGTTCAACTAGGCTTGGCTAGTTTTACAGCCCTTGCCCTAGGTACAATGTACTCTATTACTTATAGTCTCATATAAACTGTCAAATTCATCACCTTTCTGCCTGTCTTCCCTCTCTGTTGTTCAAACTAGAAGAACCTTGGACAATCATTTTGAGTGGATGAATATAAAAGGAAAGAAAAATAGGTGATGGGGGATGAAAGTCACTCAATGAGACAGAAGATTTCAATCTAAAATTACCTAATTGTTCTCTAAAGTTTTCTTGTGTAATTGCCTACTTTGCATTGTTAGTAGCAGCTATCTTTCACTAAGAACTTAAGAGTATTTGTCATATTATCTCATTTAATCTTCATCACACTATTAATTGAATATTATCCTATTAATGAGAAAAGTTAGGCATGGGAAAAATAACTTTCCCAGGTCACAAAGCTAAAAAGTAGAAAAGGCTAGAGAATTGCCCCTACAACTGGAGATCTACAACTGGAGAACTAGACAAATAGATTAAAAAAATTGTCTTTGAATACTACATCATAGCACATGGCTGTGATCCCTGAGAGAAGAGAAACAAATTGGGGAAATCCTCTGATCTCACCGACTATGCATCTAGAGACACATTCTGGATTGCAATAAGAGAGGCAGCTTGACAACCTCTTACCTGGGAAGGTTAGTATTTATGGGGCATAGCAGTGGAAAGGAGGAAATTATTCAAAAACAGAATTCTGGAAATCTGCTAAGGAATCCTCTTAAGATTTTGGCTGAACTTTTGTAGGGAGAAACTCCATGAGGTCAGGCAAAGAAAAAGTGGCAAAGAAGGGACAGTCGCTAAGGGAGCGATTGGTCAAACAGCTCTTGGGGTTCAGGAAAAGGCTCATGTACAGCAAAAGTGGAGTTACTTACATAGATCATTGAAGAGAGGTCTAGGAAGGGTCTACTTCAGTAGTAGGGATAAATAGCCTAAAGACCACTCTAGACTTGCTTTAACAAGCACTCTAGAAAACTCTAGACTTGCTCTCAGAAAGCTGATAAAGACTTTCAGGTATCAAGTTAATCATAAAGTAAATTAACTGCCTTCCAGAACAAAATCCAGCATTCTTTAGATGAATACAGTCTAGAAGTCATAGACAAAACTTAGCAATGCAAAAGAGCCAAATAAAAAATTAAAAGTCATATGAAGAAGCAGGGATATGTGACCCATATATCTACTTGTCAATAAGAAAGAGATCTAGAAATGGCATGGAAAATGGAATTAGCGCATAATCACTTTAAAGCAACTATTGACAATGTATTCAGCATGTTCAAGAATTCAAATGAAACCAATGAGAGAAAAGAAAGTCATGAAAATGAAACAATAAGGCAGCTAGAGTGGAAAAATAATTTATATTTTAAAAAAAACAATGAGAGCCGGGCGTGGTGGCGCACGCTTGTAATCCCAGCATTTGGAGGCTGAGACCAGAGGATCCGGGTTCGCAGCCAGCCTCAGCTACCTAGTGAGGCACTCTGCAACTTAATGAAACCCTGTTTCAAAATAAGGAATAAAAAATAGGGCTGCGGGTGTAGCTCGGAGGTAGAATATCCCTGAGTTCAATCCCCAGTACCGCAAAAAAAAAAAAAAAAAAAAAAAAAAAAAAAAAAAAAAAAAAAAAAAAAAAAAAAAAAAA
>PVLC010003189.1:0-54906 GCA_004027655.1 Graphiurus murinus | reverse complement strand
GAGTTCCAGAAGGAAAGGGAGGGTTAGAATAAAAATCTATTAAGGATTAATGGCCACATACTTTCTGAATTTAATGAGTACCACAAACCCAGATCCAATAGTTTGTCACTAATGAAAACAAATAAACACAAAGAAGGCAAAAATTATTTAAAAACAAATAATGAAGAAAAAAATCTTAAAAGCAGATAAAAGGACACATTATTACCAAAGAACAAAGGTAAGAATATTCCTGAGTCTTCATAACAAACTATGTAAAATAGACATCAATGGAATAGTACCTTTAAAGTTCTAAACAATAAAAATTAACTTAAAATTCTATAGCTGTTAAAATATTGTCAATGATAAAAATTTTAAAAAGGTCCTTTGGCACAAAATCTGAGAGAATTCATTACTAACAAAAATGCACTATATAAGGTGTTAAAGTTTTTTAGGTAGAAGGAAACAATGCCATGTGGAAACTTGTTTCTGCACAAACTAATAAAGAGATCTACTTTATACATTACAAATGAGCTTATGTGAGCCGGGGATGTTGGCGTACACTTGTAATCCCAGCATTTGGGAGGCTGAGACCAGATGATCCGGGTTCGTAGCCAGACTCAGCTACTTAGTGAGGCACTCTGCAACTTACTGAGACCCTGTTTCAAAATAAAGAATAAAAAATAGGGCTTGGGGTATAGCTCGGAGGTAGAATGCCCCTGAGTTCAATCCCCAGTACTGAAAGAAAAAAAAAAAAAAGACAAATGAGCTTATGTGAATAAAAATAAGCTGCCATTTTGAGCCTTTGGAATCTTTTTTTTTCTTGGTAAACTTGCAAAGTGACAATAAAATCCAAATGCATGTTCTGATTCAAGGGGTTTAAGTGTCTCTATGGATGTATAAATAAGATGTCTTCCTTGTCCCATATTCTTCCAGGGCTGCTGAGTACATATGTTGATTTGGTTATTTACTGTGTGCTGAAGCTTGAACTACCCTTCCTCGAGATCCACAAGACATGTTGGTTGGCCCACTCCCTCAAGTGGCAGAGCCAGAACTCAAACTTGGGTTTGTCTGGAGCTAAAGGCATTTGATCAGTGACATGTCAGAATCTGTCACTTTCCAGGGGGAAATTCTGTTGAAATAATTCCCTACTGTGTTTCTGGCTTAGACTTTCACATGTAAAACAAAACCCTTAGAAATGAAGTCTTTTTTTTTTTTTAGAAGGGTCTAAGTATTTTGTTTGCTTACTTATTTATGTAGTCCTTATTCAGTGCTAAAAAAGAATGCAGGTTTCATAAATAAGGTATAATTTTAAAAAACTAATGGCAATGATCATGATGATATAGGTCTATAGTCCTATAATTACAAAATCCAAAATGCTTCAAAAGTCAAGTTTTAAAGTAATTTAGTCAGTAAAAAAAAAAAAAAAATCTGACCTAAATTAACATAAGATTATTTATAATATACTTTGTGTGAATATTCATGAGTTTCACTGCAGAAGTTCCAATGTGTTTGATTTGGGGGTGCTGTAGATACTTTGTAAGATAGAGTACATCCATCTTACTTCTGTGTTAAAATCCAAAAAATTTATGAACTCAAAAATACATCTGACTCAAAGGGTTTCAGAGAAGGAATTGAGGGCCTATAATATAATTAGTATTTACTGAGAACTTACCATGTTCCAGAAGCTATTCTAAGCACTTTATATTTGTTAAATCATTTGATTTAATTAGCATAATTATGGTGTTTCCAAAACTGGGGCATCTCCAAAAGGATACGCAATCCAAGAGTGCTTTAGGAAAAAGTAAAAGGAAATATTTAGTGCATGGTAGGCGATTGGAGAACTTTGATTTTTTCTCCCTATGGTACCTGGCAGAACTGAGTTCTCAGAGATCAGCCTTCTTTCATAAAAGATGTGCTCTGGGTGGGCCTGTTGTCCTTGGGGACAAGTTTTAAAATCTTTATGTTCCTGTGAGAGGGTTATGCTCACATATTGACTGATGCAAAGAACAGAGAGCAAAGAATACTTTGTGCACCAGGTCCTATTTTTCTCAAAACCACCGAGTTATAAAAAATAGTTGTGAAAGGAGAAAATGAAGTAAAAGAGAATGAAAATCTAAAGTATATTTCCATTTACAGTGAAGTCATTAGACAAAGTCTACTGTATAGCTCTGAGCAGTTACTTCTTGCAGAACAAATAAATATATAGTGGGGTTATGAAAATCACTTATGCAAAATGAAAATCTGATAGGATGAGAGAATTTCTTATTCCATGTGAGTGCTCAATAAATATTTATTGGTTTCTAAGAATGCATGACTGAGAAATGAAATCACATTTAATTAATACTTTAATCTCTTTCTTCAGTTATCCACATCCTAATGCACAGATCTAAATCAAATCAGTGGGAAACGAATTTTCATGCTAGGCTTGAACAGTAATATATTAATGGTTAACCTAATATATCCCATATTTCAGACTCTGCCTATGTAAAAAGGAAGGCTAAACAGACCTCAATCAGATGACCTACCACCATATTACACTGACAGCTATAAGTCACATATGTTGTCTAATTTCAAGAGCCATAAAAGCAAAGATGAAGTAAAAGCTACAGTCAAAAAGAACAGTCAATCCCCTTGCTCTCTAACACACCATAAAAGATAAGGCAATTTATCATTACTGAAGGAAGAGGTGGTGGTCCTGTCCTTATTGATCTAATTCTTCAGAATTTAACACAAGTTCAAGGTGAAATTTATCATTGTCATTCAATCTTTAGCAGTAGTTCATACAAATGAAGCATGTTTTGTATAGGAACATTAGACTATTTATCCACAAAGACTAAGATGACACAGATCTCTCATTTGAAACATCTAGATGCAATCCCAAATAAAATTATTGACTTCTGACCCTATATCTTCTAATTTTTCACTAATTCAGCTCACTCAGTATAAACTGTCATTTCCAGAAGGTTCAATAGTAAATGAAAGTATGATATGCTATGACTCCTACCTGCTTTCAAAAACCAAAGAGTTTTCAGTATGACGTGAATGGTACAGATATTATATCATTTAATTCAATTCTGTCAAACCACAATATTTGAAGAGCAATGTTGGACCTACTGTCTCCTTTAGATTGCCCTGAAACACATCCTGAGGTGAGGATTTGTGTCTAAGACCATGCTCCCATCATGAACCAATAAGGAAGTGGCAGAGCACAACAAAGAAGAAAATGAAACCAAAAAGGCTGAGAATTCAGCAAATTCCTGGGAGAGTAGTTTCAGCCTGATTCCAGAGATCGCCACAGTGTACAGAACAGCCTCAAAGCTCTTGTGCACGAAGTCAAGGGAGCTAAGCTTTCATCTCCCAAAGTGATTATTCACTAGTGGAGCAACACCCTAAAGGATCTTAGACTCCCAGGCTCCTCTAGTTTTATGTATCTAAGGGTAAAGCTGCTCATCAGACTGAGGACAGTCCTTTGAAAAAGAGTGGCAGGTCAGGAGCTGCTAGAAGAAAAAGCACATTTTAATGACTTTGATTTAGAATGTCCCCTAGCCCTCACAGAAACAAGGTGGCAATGTTGGATGCAGGGCTGGTTGCTAAGGAGGGGTCCCAGGGGTGTGGCCTTGGAGACTATATATGGTTTCCTCTCCCCCCTGCTCTGGTTCTCCACTTCCAGCCTCCAAAATTGAGAGCAGAGCTTTGTGTTCTCTCTTTCTGCTTCCCACTGCCAAGCCTTGAGCTCCACAGACACTGGTCTAACATGAACTGAACCCCCAAATCTCCCAAAACTATTTGCAAATAAATCTTCCTTCCTCTAAGTTGTGTGGTCAGCTGTTTCGGAATATAGAGGTGAGAATGTTTACTGAGACACACATCAAAGCTGGGGGAGGAGGATGTACAAGGAAAAGGAGTCTGAGGGACCTAACTGAGCATTGGTCATGCCCACTGCCAAGAAATGTGGGAGAGGGAGGGACATTAGCAAGATGGATGAACAGGACATTGCAGCACTTGTCCCCTCACAGAAACTTCAATTTGAGTGACTATCCAGGTACAAAAATACCTTCAAAGAGCTAAGAGATTCATGCGAGAGATTATAGCACCTGGGTAGGAAGGATAGTTTTATATTACCAATGTCATCCCTCTCACATGTCTGGGCAGCACAGAGAGAGATACCCTTTGTGAAGTGAGTATCTGACTTCTGCTATGGACCCTGGCTACAGACACACCCTCGTGGCTCCATGTGCCAGATGGGCATTCACAGATCCAAGCTCCAGGCCTTAGAACACAGCCTCCAGGTATGTTCAGTACCAGGCTGGCCTCTGTGGATCCAGGCTTCAGGCTGGCTCCCATTGACTTAGGCCCCAGCACACCCACCCAGCCTCCATGCCCATTCTAGTGCCAGGCTAGTACCCACAGACCCCATGGACCCAAGCACAAGTTGCTTCCCAGATCTAGGCTGGGCCCATGGTCACAGCTTTGGTAGACTAAGGAGCCAGGCCCAACTCAGAGTCTAGGCCCACTGCAGCAGATCACAGTGTCAGCCTGGCCTCATGAAGCCAAACACCAGGGCCACTCTTGTGGACCCAGTTTACAAGCCAGCCCCTGCAGACTAAGGTCTCAGGCAGATTCAGGCCACTCAGCGATCAGTAGTGAATACTTATAATTTGATGTTGCCCTGGCATCCATTTTGGATATAAATGTAACTTTCTTTTTTTTTTCTCTCTCTCTCTCTCCCTCTCTCCCTCTCTCTCTTTTCTTTTTTTTTTTTTTTTTTTTTTTTTTTTTTTCATTTGTAAACAAGGTCTCACTAAGCTTCAGAGAGCCCCACTAGGTTGCTAAGGCAGGCCAAGAATCTGTGATCCTCCTGTCTCAGCCTCCCAAGCACTGGGTTTACAAGTGTATGCCACCACACCCAGATAAGTTAACTTTCTAACACCAGAGGCAAGGCACAGTCACCTTTGACAGAGTTAGTTTCCAGTTCTACACCACACCCAAATGCCTCAGACCAGTTGTCAGAGATAAGAACTTAGAGGCATCTTTCTTGCCTAGCCAGCATGACCCCAGCTATCCCACCAGTTCTAAAACAAACAAACAAGAAAAACAATCAAACAAAAAACCATTCACACATTTGATTGAGAACTTAAAGTAACACATACCCCTTCCCTTATATAGAATATGCTGCTAGTCACTAGTCTTCCTTCAATCCTCCCTCCACCCTCTCTCTCTCTCTCTGCCTGAATCTTCATTTGTGCCTCAACTAACCTAATGACTCTGCCATAGAATTCTGCCCTCTAGACTCATCACACCCTCCTTGCCAAAGATCTGTAAGTAAAGACCGTGGAACTTGACTTCAATGGTGGCAGTATATTGAAGGTGTGTCTCTCATCTGAAGAAATGGGAGAATCTCCAGGTCAGGTTTTCTCCGGGACACTGGAAAGAACACAGCATGGGCTCCCAACATCGGAGGATGGCTAGGCAGTCATAAACCAGACACAAGTCAGAATTCAAGGCATTTGGCCAGTATGAATAACTTTTCTGGATGTAAGTGGGACAGCTGGGCATTAGGCCATATGCCAGGTAATAGAAGTATCTTATGAAAGTCCCATGTCCAGCTCCCCTCATTCCCTATTAGGGTAGGACTGCTAGCTGCCCTAGTACTGGAAGTCCCACTTTGTTGAGGGCTCTCAAAACACAGAGAGGAGCTGAAAAACAAGGATGCCTACTCTTGCCACTTCTATTCAATGTAGTACTGGAAATCCGAGCCAAAGAAATTAAGAAAAAAGAGAAATAAAAGCCATCTAAAATGGAGAGGAAAAAGTAAAATTACCTCTGCTTGCTGGTGACATGACCTCATATATTGAAAACTCTGTATTACCAAAAATCTGTTAGAATAAATGAATTCGGAAAAGTACAGGTTACAAAATCAATATATAAAATAGATGTGTTTGTATACACTATCAACAAACTATGTGATATGAAATTAAGAAAATAATCCCATTTCCAATAGCATCAACAAACTTAGGAATAAATTTAACCAAGGAGGTAAAAGACTTGTATAGTGAAAACTATAAAACAATGATGAAAATACACTTAGGAAGGCACAAATAAATGATGATATTCAGTGTTCATGAACTGAAGGAATGAATACTGCTAAAATGCCCACATGGCAATATTTTAAATGTCCCAAAGTATCCCAGATTCAATGCAATTCCTAGCAAATCCTAATAGCATTTTCACAGAAAAAAAAAATCTGTTTGTATGTCACATAATTTTATCTGTCAATCATGCCTCAATAAGGCTGGAAAATGGTATTCTATGTCATACTATTCATATTATCTTTTAAAGTTCTTTTTATTTACTTTTATGTGCTTTCACTGGTGCATTATAGTCTCACATCCATAATGTAAATCATGTTAACAATGACAGACATGCACACAGCAATTTTATTTTCATGTCATGAAGAAATTACTTATTTTGAAACAGGGTCTCACTAAATTACTGAGGCTGGTCTCAAACCTGTGATTCTCCTGTCTCAGCCTCCCAAGTACTGGGATTACAGTCATGCACCACTATATCCAGAAATAATTTCTTTATATGATATTATTTTCAATTTTCTTTTTCTTATGTTAAACAAAAGTATCCCAAATTGACTACAGTTAGATTTGCTGCAATAAATAGATCTATGTAATGTGTTTTCAATTAAGTTTTACTGCATTTTTAAGAAATTTGCAGTTTTATTAAAATTATACATAAATATAATAGAAATATAAAAACCAAAAAAGCCTAAGGAAAAATCGCATTCCCCATAAAACGAACACAAATAAATTTTCAATGAATGTCTTTCTAAAGAGAAAGATATAATCTTACATAAATTGAGGAATTTCTCACTTGTTATTTTTTCACTCAACAATATGTCAGAAATATCTTTTCATGCCAATAAACAGTGAAGAACATTAAGATTAATGAATATAATTTTACTGTTTGGATGTACAATGACTTAATTAATCAGACCCTTATTGATAGATATTTGGGATGCTTCCAAATATCTATTTGGAATCTACTAAAAACAGATTTATAAGATCCAGGCATGGCGGCACATGCCTGTAATCCTAGTACTTGAGAGGCTGAGATAGGAGGATCACAGGTTGACAGCCTCAGCAAGTAGTGAGACTCTAATCAACTTAGCAAGACTCTGTTTCAAAATAAAAAATAAATTAGGGCAGAGGTGTGGCTTAGAGGTAGAATTTCCTGGGTTCAATATCCTGTACCATTAGGAAAAAAAAAAAAAAAGGAAAGGAAAGAAGAAAAAGAAAAAACAGATTTATAAGAAATATTCATACGCGTAAATCTTTTTACTCTTGTGTGATTATCTCTACAGTGGAAAATCCTAATAGTGTGAATACTGGGTCAAAATATCTGACATTTGACAAGTTGCTAAACTGTGGTCCAGAATGGACCATGGGTTTATAGCATCCCCCCCCACACACACACTTAATACATAATCCTAAACGAGCCTTAGAGCCTTAAACAAAACTTAACTCCTTGAGAAATCTAGGACATTTGTCTTTACTTTCTCTATTGCATTTCTCATTTAGATATACAAGTCTCTGAGAACTAAAATAAATAATATCCACCAAACTGTGTCCAACAAGTTTCAAATTCTGTGGCAGCTGTAAGATGATGTATTCAGGTTTCAAAATTGAAAAATCAATTACCTTCCCCACTAGCATTTAAAATTATTGTCATGTAGAAAAGTTTAAAAATGTATTCTCTCTGAGAAAATCCATTTTCCTGTTCATAATAGAAACTAAAAAATGGAAATAGGATATAGTGATATTAAATTTTTAAAAAATGTACAAATCATTATTATTTTTCAGGACAAAAACTGTTGTATTAAAGAATAAAGAGGGAAGTACCATTCTTTTAAATGGTAATTGGAAGGGACTCTGTCATCCTATCTAAGTTTAATTGAGAAATGAGGTTTGCTGTATTTAAATAAAGACCCTGAAATTTAGTAACTTATGCAGGATAGAGAGCCTAGTCTCAGAGAGTGTGGAATAGGGAGGAGCATATCTGTGGAAAGGAAAAATAAGGACTGCCCTCTAGATGTGAAAGATGGATCTTCCTTCCACTTAGAAGATGAGTCAGGAGTAGAAGCAATGATCATTCCTCATGGTGGCCATCAGTGCCAATCAGTTCTTTGGTCTCTTGCAGAGACAAAATGGCTACAAGAGCTGTGATCCAACAATAGACATTGGAGGAGTAAGGGAGAGATTCTCCATAGGGTTCCTCTTTCAAAGTGGTCTTCCTAGAAAGACCAGTCTGGGGGCACAGAGGGAGTACAGGCTGCACAGTGTCAGATGCACACATCTCATGCATGAGCATTACATATAGTTACATGCAACAAATGGCTAAGCAAAGTGTACTGCACGTGGCTCTCCACGCCAATGTAGACATGCACCATTTTGCCTGAAAACCCATATAAAGGATGAGTTTGCTAAATAAAGTTGCTGTTTGTTTTCTTCTGGATGGCAGCTCCACATGCTTTCTTCATTCCAGGAATCTCACCACCTGTAACCACAGCTGGCCCCTGGCCGAGCCCCTGACAATTGGCATAGTCAGCAGGATGCAGTGAGTGTCCCCAGCACCACTCCAGAGGAGAAGCCCTAGGAGGAACAACCCAGAGTGGAGGAAACGTGGCCCCTGGCCTCCCTGTGGCCCCCAGCAGTGGGGTAACTGTGGTGTGAACCCTGCCAGAGGATTGAGATGAGGAAGGCTTTAAAAGTGCTGGAGCTGCAAGTTCCAGTGAGCATCAGCAGCTCTGTGGGGCAGGCAGAACATCCCAGCTACAGTGGCAGAGGCACAGACTCCAAGGGCACTGAGGCCAGCTTGGTGGTGGGGGTGGGAGGAGGAGACAGAGACCAGCTATACAAGTTTGATCGCAGTGGACTCAGCAGGGCCATGTGGACCCTGGTGGCCATGCAGGGCAAGTCACGAATGGATAGCACATGCTGCAGACCACCATGGTGGTAGCAACTGGCAGGTGACTAGAGACTCAGCTGGGGTAGCTGCTTAGCAGGGAAACCAGCTGACTTGAGCCTGCATGTGGAATTGACTATTTACTGATCCTCCTGCGATGTGACAGTTGGACATGTTCCAGTGATTTGGGGAATTGGACATTTGCCTCCTAAGAAGTATGATGTGTAAATATCCCCCATAGCTGAGTACATCCTGGGGGGAATATGCTACAGGGATTGACTGTGCAGACAACTGTTGGAGAATTCCATCTCTGTGTGCAGGTGGTAAAGACCATCAATAGAGAATGGCCCCCATCATGCTCCTTTGCAATTCCCCTAAGTCACAAGGATTGTGAATGTATGGCAGTGCAAGTACCAGGGGGGGCAGGAGGAAATTGGACAAACAATACTAAAGCTAGAAAGCTAGAAGAGGACAGCCTGACTCATAGCTCATTCAACTCTCTCATGTGGCCAATATGAAAACCTGGTCGTTCCTGGCACATGACAGTAGACTACCAGGAGCAAAATAAAGTGACACTGGCCTTGCATGCAACAGTGCCCAACATTTCAGAACTAATGGATTTCCTGTCACATGAACTGGGACAGTTCCATTACAGTATAGCTTCTTGGCAGAAGCAAGCCTAAGGCATGTCATGGTCTGGTGGCACAGGATTTAGCCTCTTGGCAGAAACCTGAAGCCGCACAGTTGTACCATTGTATTGATGATGTTATGCTAACCTCTGATTCTCTTACAGAATTAGAAGCAGCTGCCAAACAGCTCTCTAAGAATGGGGGTGGGCTATCAGCAAGGACAAGTTCTGGGGAACTGGGGAGTCTGTCAAATTCTTGGGAGTTATCTGGCCAGGTAAGACAAAGGTGATACTCAAGCAATGATAGACTTGGAACAAACAGTTACCAACATAACTCGGTCTTTAGGGGTTTGGTGAACCCCAAGTGGGTTTTGGTCACAGCTATGGAAAGAGACACAGCCCGTATATGCTGCCCTCTTAGCTTGTGACCCCATTACAGGTACTGGGTCAGTGATGGTGCAGACTACCTACACTATTGAAAGTGGACTGAAGTGCTGGGCTTGGGCCCGCAGGGATAGCCCAAATGCCCACTCTGACAAAGTGGGGTGAATACTTTGAGTGACAAGTATGGTTTCTAGTAGCTCTTTGTCTGAATAGTTACATACTTTGTTGGGGCCTGTACGGCTCCAAGTGACAGCCTTCTTGGAACCTACAGAAGAGGGAGATGCCCCAAGTCCCTTTGAGGAAGGGAGAGCCCTTATACCTCCGCAAGCTTGGTATACCAATGGCTCCTGTCATGGGCAGCCACCCACATGCGCAGCTGTGGTCCTACAGCCCACCATGGAAATATTTTGGTATGAGACAGGTGTCAAATGCTCCAGCCACTGGGCTGAGCTCTGGGCAGTCTGGTTAGTTCTTATGAAGGAGACTGAACCCTTGTATGTCTATACAGAGAGCTGGGCAGTCTACCAGGAGCTAACCTTGTGGCTGCCCTAATGAGCAGCCCAAGACTGGCTGATTGGGCACTGCCATTTTGTGGCAAGGATATATGGGAGGACCTATGGAAACCGGGCTTCTGGGAAGGAGCAATAGACCTTGGCAGGCTCCCAGTAATAATGCTGCTGATGCTCTAGCACAAGTCAGCCCCAAGCAGCTGGAATGATTGAATGTTTTAACAGACTCCTGAAGGAATAGCTGAAGGCCCTGCCCCCTACCCCTATTGGAGTAGGTAGCAGGCACAAGTACCCATGGCAGTGCGGCTTTTAAATGAGCAACCTCACCATACTTGGCCACCCCCTCCCCTTAGATAATTGCTGGAATGTCTCATATTTTGAAGGTAACAGGAAGCTTGAAAATTCCCAGGAACAACCAAAGGTGAGGGGAAAAGCTCTCTTACTATCTGCATCTAAACCTGGGGTGACAAGACGTCTGAGAGATCCCTTAGCATGTGCAGGAGCCATGAGGCCTGGGACAGAAGACTCAGTTGCAACTGGACCCTTGGAGAGCTGCCTGGCTGTGCCTGGTATGGGGTCACACTTCCCCCATGGGCAAAAGGCATGGTTTAGAAAGGCACACAGGTCATAAGAATATGGGCTATTCCATTGTATTCTGTGGAGAATGTTCACAAGATGAGCATGTTACCTGCATTCTTCAGGAAGGGAAGGACTTACCTATAGTGGTCTCTCTTCCTGCCCTGTCCTAATGTCCAGGTCCTGGCATACACCTTTGCAAGACTGCACAATACCTCTCATTGCTGGGTTTGTGCCAACCTACCAGTGGAGACAGCTGAAAGTCTCCTATGGCAAATCACTCCTGCTATTGCAGACAACTAGACTACCTTACGAATTTGAAAACACAGCAGCCCAGAATGGAATGAGCAGTGCTGTGTAATAGAGGACTTGTTGCACTGAAATTGTAATAATGCCCCCTGCCTTGGTGGGATATGCTATAGAAAACTGGTGGGACTGGTTAATGGGGGAATGTGTAGCGCTTATAAGCATAGTAACTTTCTATACAGAACAGGTGAACTGATCTGTGACCAACTGAATTGTTGGATGGTTCCCCAATAACTATATTAGCTTTGTTCCAGGGGGTGGTAATATAGATGTAGAGTTACAGGTGGAAGCCTTAGCCCAATGTGTCGCAGGCAGAACTACAGGTGCAAGCCTTAGCCCAACATGTTGTGGAAGTTTTAAATATGTCCTGATAATTCTTTCTATCTTTGGGCCCAATATTAATGCTTTCTGGGTCAAATCATGCACTGCCACCCTATAAAGGGTGGAGTGTGGGGACCCAGAGGGAGTTCAGACTGATGGTGACACAGTGACCCCGCATAGCCGCAGATGCATGCACATCTCACGTGTGCACATTACATATAGTTATGCACAACGACTACACAACGTGTACTGTGCATGTGCAATGCCTAAGCAAAGTATACCAGGCACACGCACATCTAGTGTGGATGCGCACGAGTTTGTCCAGAACCCTAGTTGAGAGACGGGTTTGCTAAATAAAGTTGCTGTTTGCTGTTTGTTCTTCTCCAGATGGTGGCTCCATGTGTTTTCTTCTTTCTGGGGATCTCACTTCCTACAACCACAGCTGGCCTCTGACGGGGCCCCTGACATAGGGGAATGATTCCATCTCCTACTGGAGCAACTGAGGGCTGTCGAGGGTTAACCCAGGTTAAAATTAAGTGCTACTACACTTCAAAATGGACAGACATTAAGCATTTTATAGCAAATTAGACATGGCATGTTTGCGCTAATCTATTTCAGTTTTATCTGTAAGTCTGAAATTCAAGAGGTTCATGGCAAAGTAACCTGTTGGTTCTTCCATGAGTTTAATAGAATCAATGTGCATAAAGTGTGAGAGTTTATATGTTTATCTGGATTTTTAAAATGTTACCAAACTCACAAAATAGAATTCTGCTTCAACCGTACTGAAATAATGGTCTTAGAATAAATGCTTCAACCTGCTCATTTTCAGTGGGTTGGGAATTGCCAACATTCATTTATGTATTCAACAAACATTTCTGAAGTTTACCATGAGTCGTTATAGGACCAGGCACTGAGAAATTCATTTTCTGCCTCTTTGAAGGAAAAAATAGGCTGCGGATAGAATGATAATGTTTAAAAATGAAGAAACTGGTGCCCCAATAATTACTGGGTTATCAACCCAGAACCACACAGAGATCATTTCAGTGGCTGCCTCCTGTGCAGGATTACCCAACCATGGGTAATTACAATGTCCTGAAATAATTTTTCTGTTACTAATTTAATATACGAAATATTAGAAAACTTTCTCCAGTCGTTTTAGGTCCTGAAACATGCTGAGATTTCTGTCTTCTACTGTTATGTTTTATGCCATGTTTAAAGCATCTGTTGAGCTGGTTATTTTAAAATGTAAATAGGTATTTACACACTTGCATCTCTACATTTTATTGCAGACTCATAAAATGCTCGATTTGAAAAGTATTGAACCAAGTAATAATTTCACTTTCATACCTGCACATATTTTTTTTTCCTCTTTAAACATCGTTTCTACAGCTAAAATAGGAATGGGAGAGAAGCCTTTGGGAAATCCTAAGGTGAGGCTGCTCCCACAGTTTTGAAAGTGTAGCAGCTGTTGTAGCTAAATTCCTCACCCCTTAGGCCACCCCACATCTACAAGTCCTGGCGGGACTTCAGACAGAGGCACCATCCCTTCAGCAAATCAGAGTTTTATGTAGCCTTAATAACCACACAGATGCTCTCTGGGGAGAAATTCAAGCTTTTTAAACTACTAGTATCAGAAATAGCTGGGATTTTTAAAAAAGATTTTTATTTTATCCACAGAGCAAAGAGAAACAAAGACAATAGAATAATTTAAAGGAGGATTCTGTTTATCCCTGTATTTCAAAAGAAAAACCTGAAAAAACATTTCAAAGGCATCCTTGCCAGGAAGTCAACCTCTGTCCAGAAAGCTAAGGGACCAGGACCTCTGTGTTGGTCCTTGTCAAAATATACTATGCTTGTTGACAAAATCCCCATGAGGCCAAATCCTGAATTCAGCTTGTTACCAAACCCCATCCAAAAGAAAGAAGAAACATCAACAGTGACTCTCTGGGTTTGGGGTTTTCATCATCTCCTCCTCCTCTTCCTCTTCCTCCTTTTCCTCCTCCCCCTCCTCCTCCTCCTTCTCTTTTTTAATCACCAAACTTTTTCTTCAAAAGAAACCACACCAGGAAGTTAAAATGTAAAATAAACAATATGATAAAAAGGAGAGGTGCTTTCCACTTTAAATGGGGGTGGTGAGAGTGAGGGCTTGGATTGCTGATTCCATACTTTTTCCACCCTAACCCTGAGTCATCTCAAAAACAATCCTCCTCCTCATTGTTTCAACTTCTATCATACAAACAGACGAGCTTCCCCACATTTTGCTCAGTGTTGTAGAGGTGATGTCATCTGCAATCATAATGTCCTGGTGGTATCAAGTTAGTTCTGACTCTGCCCTTAGCCCAGAGCCTGATTCTCAGATCTGTTCCCCTGGGGCCATGAGCAAAAACTGAACAAAGTAACAGTTACATTTTGGGGGAGAAAAATCTTGAATACATTGAGCTTTCAGTGACAGAAATGTGGGAGAATGGTATATCTCACCTTGACCCAACCTAGTGGTGGCATTAAATGAATTGATTATGGAATTATTAAATTCATGGCTTCTGGAATCACAGTGCCTTGGTTAGGATCTGGCCTATATACTTCTTACCTTGGGGACCATAGGCAAGAATGCCAATTCTTTTAAAGAATCTGTTGTGGGGCTATCTATGAAATGCAGATAATAATAATTCTTTTCTCTCAGAGTTATGAATATTAAATGAATTAAGTTCTTGGCATATAGCATGTTCCCTACAAATTTTAGTTACTTGTATAAACAGACTATAGTATTATACTCTGCTCCATTGCGAAGACACCAAAGGGAATGGTCCCTTAGCTTCTGCACAGAAAATTGGCAATGAGGTGGCTTTGATGAATGATAAGCTGGCAAATCAAGCTACAATGAAGCATCATCTCACCCTAGTTAGAATGGCTCTTACCAAAAAGACAAAACAATAGCAAAATGCTGGCAAAGATGTAGAGAAAGGAGAACTCTCATATTTTTTATGGGAATGCAAATTAGTACAGCCATTATTGAAAACAATAGGTAGGTTCCTCAAAAAAACTAAAAATACAACTACCATATCATCCAACAATTCCACTACTAGATAAGTACCCAAAGGAGAAGAAATCAGTATGCCAAAGAGACATCTGAACTCCTATGTTTATTGCAGCATTACTTACAATAGCAAAGAAATGGAAACAACCCACACGTCCATTAACTGATGAATGGATAAAGAAAATATGATACACATATACAATAGAATGCTATTCAGCAGTAAAGAAGAATGAAATCCTCCTGATATTCACAACATGTATGATCCTGGAGGTCATGATAATGAAGTCAGCGAACATCAACCTCACTCATACATACAATCTAAGAATTTGGTCTCAACCAAGCGTTGTGGCGCATGCTTGTAATCCCAGCATTTGGGAGGCTGAGACCGGAGGATCGGGTTCGTGGCCAGCCTCAGCTACCTAGTGAGGCACTCTGCAACTTAATGAAAAATAAAGAACAAAAAATAGGGCTGCAGGTATAGCTCAGAGGTAGAATGCCCCTGAGTTCAATCCCCAGTACCACAAAAATAAATAAATAAATAAAAATTTGGTCTCCAAGAAATTGAGAGTAAAGCAATGGTTAACAGAGTCTGGAAAGGGTGAGGGGATGGAGAGATGATTAATGGGTACAGGTTACAGTGGGATGGGAAGGAAAAAAAATAATGTTCTATAGCACCACAGAGTAACTATTATTGACAAAAAATTAACTACGTATTTGAAAATAACAGGGTTGCAATAGCTTGATGGTGAAGTGCTTGCCTGTCATGCAAAAGATCCTGGGTTCAATTACCAGCACTGGAAAAAAAAAACTAGTAAAGAAGATTTGAATGTTCCAATGCAGAGAAATAATAAATATTTGAGGTAATGAATATACCAATTATCCTGATTTGATCATTACACATTATAGACATGTATTGAAATATCACACTATACCTCCATAAATATATACAGTTATTATATGTAAATTAAAAGTTTTAAAACTTAAATCCTTTCTAAAATAAAAAAAAGTCTCTAGTCACCGAATCTCTGGCACCCATCATGTCCACCACCCATCACTAGGTCCTCTGATTCCCTCAGCAACGGGATGCAACACTGGTAGTGGCAGTGGCCTGATGGTGAGCCCCAGGCACAAGGAAGAGCTCCTCCACACAGCTTTAAGCCAGGAAAGGTCCTGAGAAAGTCGAGAATTTAGCATGTTCAAAAAATACCAAGATTGCCAATGTGGCCAGAATGGAGAGATCGAGGGAAGATGGGAGGAGATGAAGCAAGAGAAGAAGACAAGACCATAAAGTGGGGGATCCCTTTAGGCTAATCTTCAGCGATGGGTTCTTTTTCTGAATGAGCTGGAAAGCTACTGCAAGAGTTATGAAGTGAAAACCATGACACTGATTGACACAAATATCTCCAATAATATTCTAAGCCAAGTGGTCCATCAGGCCTAGGAGACTAAGTATCCATGCAAAGCAAAGGAGCTGGATATGCTTTGACCTTGGCAGTCAAACAAACCAAATAAAAGTCACTCGTTGTGATCCCAGAGTACATTCTGCAGGTATTTTATAGTATCTAAATTATATGTAGAAATCTGGATAATTGTCAAACTTCCTTCAGCTGCTGTGCCGATATAGTATTATTTACCAAGTCACCGAGCTGTGAAATAGAGGTCAAACTTAATAACCACAAAGGCTAGTTCAAATCTGAAGCACTTGGTAGCTGGTGCTTGTACCATCCATGGGTCACTGGAAGTGCCAATCCACATTGAAGTAGCCCAAATTTGATGAAACCAGAAGCAAGGAGAAGGTTAGAAATGTTAGGAAACATTCCGTGATGATACTCCCAAATCAGAGATTGTATATATTTCCTTAAATTATATATATAATTTATATATAAATATATAATATATATAAATTCCTTAAAATTATATATATATATTTCCTTAAATGCACATAGAGGCAAGCTATTTCCAAGGCAGGGTGCCTTACTCACAGGAAATATCTGCTAAGTGGGTTTTATTTTTCACTTTAATGTAACATGTCAGCATTTCTTACTCTGTGTCTAAAGCCAATCCCATCAATCATCTTTGAGGCTAGCTTTGTTGTAAACACCCCAATGAGCTGAGGTAATATTTTCCAAGAACACGCACTTACATGCCCCTTTACTCTCTTTGTTGTAGGCATCTGTTCCAGTATCTGGTCACCCCACCCAAGAGATGACCTACTGAGCAAATGCTCAGTCAAGAATTAACAGGTCTGTAATATAGCACCTTGTGTGTTAAAACACCAAGGGAATCCTCTACAAAAGTTCTTAATTTAACAAAATGCCATTAATGTAACTACTATATCCTGGTAATGGGACATAACCAATAATCATACAAGTCATGGACTTATAGAAACTGAAACTTCAAGGTTATCTGGACTATTGTCTTTATAGACCAGAAAACTGAATTCCAGAGAGGCTAGGAGACTTCCACTGGGTCTCAAAGCAAGTTAATTACAAAACCACAACTATAATTCATGTCCTATGATTTTTAACTCAGGGTTTCTTCTATTTCTTGATGTTTCCCCCCAAGCTGTGCAAATCAGTTAAGGTTCTATAGGAGTACGCAACAGAAACTGTCTTGGTAAACAGAAGCACAAATGGAAAGATTCATCAAAAAATATAAGGGGAGCCACAAATTGGAAAGATGAGTCTTGAAATAGACAGAACCAGGCGACTTCAGAAGGCCTTTATAGCAAGAACTGCTGTCTGTCTTACCCATATACAGCCATTGACATATAGGAGCTACAACAGGTTAATGAACCTTGCATAATTCCACTCAAGACATAAAGTTGCATGAGACTAATAAGAACATGTGCCTTTTGGTTAATCTTCAGTGAAAAAGAACCTAGTGGAGCCGGGCATGGTGGCACACACTTGTAATCCCAGCATTCGGGAGGCTGAGACCAGAGGATCCGGGTTCACAGCCAGCCTCAGCTACTTAGTGAGGTACTCCGCAACTTAGTGAGACTCTGTTTCAAAATAAAGAATAAAAAATAGGGCTAGGGGTATAGCTCAAAGGTAGAATGCCCCTGAGTTCAATCCCTAGCACCGCAAAAAAAAAAAAAAAAAAAAAAAAGAATCTAGTGGAGGGAGTCTCTAGGAGCCTCCACTTTACAATACAGAAAGGAAGAGCAAATACCTGGACTTACCATCCCACCAAGAATATACACCAGGAGAGGAATTAATTTTCCTAAACATAACCAAGCTGCAGGGAGGAAGGGAACTCTGTGTTGTGGGGTCAACCATTGATAAGCATCTGCTACGAGATAAAATACACACATGTGTAATTTGAAGAAAAATTGAGGGCAAATTTCAGAAATTAGAATCCTATAAATTTTTTAAGTTAGGCACCATTTTTTATACTAAGTTAATAAATTGTGTATATATTGTAAATTTGGCATGAATACTTAAAGGCTAATTTATTGGCTGATAATGCATTGAATTAGAAATATGGCTAGAATGCTTACATCACTTAATTTCCATAACTTTAGGACATGAAAGGGAAAAAATGCTGATACATCTATAACCTCCATTAATTACTTCAACTACTTAAGAGAATGAGGTCATGGTTAACAGCACAAGACTGTAGCTAAAATTAGGTAATAGATAGCAATCTAGAACTGAGGGTATTGTGGGGTTATGATTATCTGTAGGGTTAATCCATAAAGTGAGTGGGATTGATCTTGGAAATTGGGTTATCTATTCAATTGATTAATGCACCATTAGCAAGTGTTACCATAATTCAATTCAACTCAGTACATGATTATTGAGTTTCCACCTTGTGACAGGCACTGAATGAAAAGTCTGATTCTTGCCTTCTTTCCCTCAAAAATATGTACTTCTGGTGAAGACCAAAAAAAAAAGATTGAAAGGTATTTTACTACTTTTATGAATAAGTGGGAAGGCTCAAATCTCATGGACAGCCATGATACTGATCACTCAGTCTTTGGGGGTTGATGCTCAGTTAATTAATGCTGTATTGCAGCACTTCCAAGGGTTCTAGCATTATGACACAAGGTTGTCCCATTTGGATCAGCTGATTTGGTTTTGAGCAAAATCTTGTATGAATGGGTATCACCGTGCTAGATGAGATGTGCTGGCTGCCCACCATTGGAGAGGAGAGTCTTCCCCATTCCTGGAGTTTCCTTTTATTTACTTTTATGTCTATGAAAGCACATTAACTCTGCTGTCTCTCCAGCCCAACTTTTTTAGAGGTAAGTATAGTTACTTCTGTCCATGATAAAACTGAGAGGATTAAGCCAAGCATGCTCATGCCTTCTCCTCCCTTTTTTCTCTGGGGAGCAAACCTGCTTCTGACAGTAGGGCCAATAACCTTACTAGCAGAGGCAGAGCCTGCCCTTCTCCTGCACTGCGGGTAGAGAGAAGCACAGCTGTCTCCGCCATCTGGGTTCTGTAAGTGCATTATTCTACATCTTCAATACAGGATTTACCAATAGGAGCAGTGTGAAATCATAAAAACTCTACCTATGGTGAAATCACTTTGGTCAGAGAGAGAATTCTTGAAAGAGAGCCTAAAATCACCTGACAGGTTACACTTAGGCTGACTGGAAGCCACCTGTAACTATAATCTGAGCTTTCTGCAGCTGTATTCACACATTAACCAGTGGGCTATGGACTCGTGGACTTTGATAAGCCCAAGCCCTTTATTCTCTCTTCAGCACATACTGCTGCCTATGTCCAACTCTGTGTTTCCTGTACTGCAATTCCTAAGACATGGAAAGAAGCCCCTTTGTACAGCCTTGAAATGATTGACAATAGTGGTATTTCTTGGTTGTTGGCCACTTCTTGGTTTTATTTCTCAATTTGTTCAGAGATCAAACATCTCCCACCATTGGAGATCCTACTGATCTTTGCTCCCCCCCCCCCAAACAGGTTATATGCCCCTTGTGATAGAGATACAAGCGCTAATGAGAAGGACAGCTAAGGTGAAATACTGCCACACTAAAACGGGGACTAGACCATCTTGACTGCAGGCTCAGTTTTCACATGGTCCCTGGTGCTAGTGCCAAACTGCACTTGCTTTAGAGGATGAGTAAGTGTGGGCCAAGCTCTCTCTCTGAAATCTGGCTGTGGATCCCCCTGTGAGCCCTTTACACATAGTCCTTATCTAGATCCTGTTTTTCTCTCCCTAGGTTATGTTCCCTTTATCTCTCCCTTACCCCAACCTGACTACCAGTTAGCTCTACTCTTAACCCCTCACTGGTGTATCCAACCTATTATCTCTACATGGGTTCCTCCCACTTTCAGGATGCCTAGGCTACTTCAGATAAATGAGGAGAGATACCAGTGGAATAGTGGAAGGGGATTGGAGAGAGAAGTAGGGAGGGGAAAGGTGGGGGAGGGTTATGAATGAAACAGTTCAAACAATCCTATGTACATATGTGAAGTTATTGATACCAACTTCAATATTATGAATGGGGGGGAGGAGGGAGCAGGGTGGGAACCAGAAGGAAACACACCAGGTGCTGTGAGTGTATGTATGTTTCTAGCACACTCAATATGAGGTCTAATTACAATACACCAATAAAAGCATATTTTTCCAGGTCAAGAAACAGTTCTTTTTTCAGTCTCTGTATATCTCCAGTCACCCCTCCCTGCCCTGAGGCAGGGAAGAGGAAATGCTTAGCTGGCTGAATGGGATGTAGGCCAAGGGATAAGAAGAAATATTGGAAACAAAAGACTCCTTCAAAAATATTATTCCACTCCACAGGTGACGAAGCAATTACAACATGATGTCAACAATAAGAGGAATAAACACAGAGCTCTATGTGAACATAAGTGGAGGCCAGGTAATCCAGCATGAGGGGATCAAGAAAGGCTCAGGGAAGAGTGCTCAGGTTGAGGCTTGAAACCGTCCGAGTAGGATCTGAGCCCGCACACGTGTGTGTGTGTGTGTGTGTGTGTGTGTGTGTGTGTGTGTGTGTGTGTGTTTTGTGGGGAAATTTAAATTTTGCTTCTTTACTTTTTCATTTGTTTGTTTTTGTGATACTGGGGATGAACTCCATGGGCATTCTACCACTGAGCTACACCCCCAGCCTTTTTTTCATTTTTTTTTTTTTTTTTTTTTTTGCGGTACTGGGGATTGAACTCAGGGGCATTCTACCTCCGAGCTACACCCCCAGCCCTATTTTTTATTCTTTATTTTGAAACCGAGTCTCACTAAGTTGCGGAGTGCCTCACTAGGTAGCTGAGGCTGGCCGCGAACCTGGATCCTCCGGTCTCAGCCTCCCTAATGCTGGGATTACAAGCGTGTGCCACCACGCAAGGCTTCATTTTTTTATTTTGAAACAGAGTCTTACTGAGTTCTGAGGGCCTCACTAAGTTGCTGAGGCTGGCCTTGAACCTGGGATCCTCCTGTCTCGACCTCCCAAGTACTGGGATTACGGGCATGCACCACCATGCATTTTGGAAATGCATTTTGGAAAAGTTAAAACATACATATCAGGAAAAGAGTACAATGAACCCCCATCACCAAATGCATTAATTATCAATACATACCCACTCTCATTTTATTTGAACATCATCTTCCTGTGGCTGAATTACTTTGAAGCAAATTTCAGACTTCTTGTTTCACTCACAGATATTAAAGTATGCACTTCTGAAAGTTAAGGGCTTTCAAAATACAATCTCAATGCCATCATTACACATAAAATCAATAATTCTTTAATATTAAATAAGCAACCAGTCAACATTCACATTTCCCCAACTGTATCAATTTAAAAAATAGTCGGCTCATTCAAATTAGAATCCAAACATGGATATTCACACATTATTTTTGTTTGACATTTATAGTAAGTCTTTTTTATCTACACTGTCCCCCTATTTTTCCCTTGCAATTCATTTTTCAAAGACACCAGATTGCATTATAGAGTTACTCTTATTTTGGATTTTATTAAGTTTCTATAGTATCTTTTTCTTCTTTATTAAATCTTTCTCTATTATTCACTGTAAACTAGTAGTTAGACCTAGATCTCTGATCTGGTATAACTCTGATTATTTTGACAAAAATATAACTTAGTAGTAATATTATAAACTTGTAGAAGTCATATAATTTTTGGTTTCCTCTTTGTGATGTTAGTAACCATTGAAGATGTGTGCCTACATTAATTATTTCATTAGGGGTTTGTGTTTGTAGTTTAGAGGCTTATAACAATTTTTACAAGAAGAATTCACATCTTCTGTGAGTTTTTTCGGGGGGGGGGGGTTATTAGTATACATTCTCTCACATTCTGGAGCCTGAGTCAATAGAGTGAGGAAAGAGAGACCACAACAGATTACCCAGGTAAGAGGAAATAAAGCCATGTAATGTTGCTAAGTGTACCAATAAGTCTCATTTATCAACAGAATTGTGGTCCTTCAAAGCTGATGTGTAACTTCAGAACAGAGAGATTTAAATATAGGTTCCAGAGCAGTTCTACCATGAATCACAATTCCAGAATTCTGATGACATTTTCTTTACATTTGTATTCAATCACATTTCCTTGGTTTCACCAAATAAGAATTTTTAAAAATCCATTTTACTGCTATCAATTCTCATTTTCTTCCTTATATTGATAGATTGCTCCCCCATCTAGTTGGAATCATCCTAGTCATAAATCAAAACTCCAGTTGAATTCATTTATAGACAGTCCCGTCAAGAATAAGTCACTAAACATAAAACCCAAAGACTGCACTGGGAAACTCAAGAAGCACGTGTATTCCTGCCCAGGACATCTGCACACAGTTAAGGTGTTGTAATCATTCTTTTCTTTTGTACATCAGTTGCTAAGCCACCTGTTAAGTATTCAATACTATTCACTTGACAATGTAGACTGAGAATTTATACTAATTGCTTCCAAGACTAGATCGTTTTAAAATATGGCTTTGGCTAGATTTATTTCTTATCTCACAAATAGTAATAAAAAGCAATATTTATATGACATTGATTTAATAGGTACAAATTAAGTCAATAGGTACAAATTAAGTCCTACAAAAAGAAAGAAATTCTTACTTTCCCATATGTCCGGTTGGAGGCAAAAACTCAAATGAGATAAAAATCAGTTTTTTAATCACCCAAGGAATATTAGGATAAGTGTTGGGGGAGGGTGGGATAGCAATTATAGAAACAACACATTTGCCAATCAAAACTATGAATACCATCTGAGGTGCCTAAATTCACAGCTTGGCGGTACATTACAAACCACCTGTGAGCTTACAATGTGTCACACTTTCAGTAAGCCTAGATCCATGTACAAGTGCAATCTTTAACACTTGGAATTACCTTTGATGTATGCCCTCTCTCAGATACTGTGACTTTCTGAATGTGTTTAATCATTTTTAAATGCAAGACCTTACAGCTTTTTATGTTAGAAACAGGCCTAGAAAATCGTGCCACGAATGATACCTCTCTATTTTGCTTATTCCTAAAGGATTTAAGACAGCATTGAAAGACTCTACTACGGGGTCTAAAATATAAATGAGAAGTAACCAAGGAAGAAAAGAGGAAGCAATTAAGACATGAATCAAAAGCAAAAATGAAGCTAGCCCCCACGAGGGACACCTGCGCCCTTGCCACTGAGGATGCTGCCCATGCAAGAAGACCCTGTTCTAGGATGCCAGGGCATCTTGAATACAGCCCAGCTGGACTGACTTCGTGTGCACATTGCTACACAGCCCCTCATCTCGTGATTTCTTTCTCCCAGCCTCTTATCACTTCTATAGCTTTAAACTTTTAGATTAGAAACAAATAAGTTCTTACAGGCAGCCAACAATAAAAAGTCATAATTTTATGTATTTCAGGTCATCGGTTCCTCCAGGCTACTTTAGAAATATTTTCCCTAACCCTGCAGCTAATATTACTATCATCAAGGAACATAAGAAATCCTTTGACCCTTTCTAAGCATTTTGAAGAGTTTCCAAAACTCCAGGTGTGTTTCATTTAAGCTATTTTCCCCCTAATTTCAACACAGAAATTTCTCTGTACTGCATTTTTTTATTTCCAGCCAGTCCTGAAATGAGGACTATCTAAAGCCTCATATGTCCTTGGCAGGTAAAAAGTTCATCCATCCATCCGCCTACCCATCCGTCCATGCCTAATTGATACATTCATTATTTTAACAGATGTTCTATGTAATGATTGAATATTTTCTCTGCTTCAGAAGTACCTTAGGCACAGTGAAAAATAATCTAACCAGATAGAGTTTAGAGTATCCTATCTCTAAAGGGTGGGACAGATATGAGGCCTAATCCCAACTCCTTTTTTCTCTTGTCCTCCTCCCTTATGGAGCTCCCCAGCTTCTCTTGGCAGCGCCCTTTCACATAGTTCATGCTGATAAGATGCAAGAAAAAAGTCATCTCAAGTTTCTGGAAAGCCTCTCCTGGTACAAGGAAAGACTTAGCTGGAGCAGAATGAGCTGCTGGCCCCGTTTCTTTTCACCTTATTGTATATAAGAAAGATCATCTTTATTTGTTTAAACCACTGTGAGTCTAATTTTTTCTTACTTGCCACCTAAAGCATTCTAAATTAAAACAATGAAATCGTAGTTTATTTGAAAACTTGAACACAGATGCAAGACAAAAGGAGAAAAAATGCTATTAGGTTCCAACAAATCACTTCTATTCAGGAAATAATGAAAAAGAGATGGATAGAGGGAAAACAAGGGAGGGTAAAAAAGGCATTATTATTTTTTCTGTATTATTATTATTATTATTATTATTATTATTATTATCATCATCATCATCATCATCATCTTTATACTGGGGATTTAACCCTGGGACATTCTACCTCTGAGCTACATCCCAGTACTTTTTTTTAAAACAGAGTCTTGCTAGGTTGATGAGAGTCTCACTACTTGCTGAGACTATCCTTGAACCTATGATTCTCTTGTCTCAGCCTCCCAAGTACTGGGAATACAAGTGTGTGCCACCACACTTGGCTCAGCAAGGTTTTTTTAAGGTTTTAACTTTTTTTTTTTTTATTGGTGCATTGTAATCATACATCTTTGTTGGGTACAAGCTGGTACAGCATATATGCACACATCTCTCATTTAATCCTTCCCCAATTCCTCCCATTCCTTCCTCTCAAGTTCAGTTTAGTGATTGACATTGATATGATTTTGAAAGTACATCATGTGCATTAGGGTATTTTGCTGAGGGTCTTGCTGAATTGCTGAGGCTGGCCTCAAACCTGCAATTGATTTGTCTCAGCCTCCCAAGTACTGGTATTACAAGTGTGCACCACCATGGATGGCTGTTATATGTATTTGACCCAATAAAACTGCATTAAAAATAACTAAGGCGAAGTCTCCTTACCAAAGCTCAGAGAAACAACTCCCATCCTGCAGACATGGCAGCAGAGGAGGGACCTTAGAGAGAGAGAGAGAGAGAGAGAGAGAGAGAGAGAGAGAGAGAGAGAGAGAGCAAGGAAGGAGAAATATTGTTTTGGAACAGAAGTTGTGGCAGCTGCCCTGTGAGCCAGCGTTTAAGAAGAGAATTTTCAGGAAGCTTTGATAAATGCTAACCAATGAGATTGATCTTTCATTCCTCTTTTTAACACTTTAATAATGATTTGTGTCTTTTCATAGGGCTCTTAGATGTAGATGTATTTTTCTATTGAATAAAATACCAAACAAAGCAGAAACTTTAGGTAACTCAAGGAGGACCAAATGTTCAAGTCACACATGCATTATCAACAAAAACTGTATGAAAGACTACTTTTTAATAGTGGGGACTGATACTCAAAGGACTGAATATTTGCCTCAGGTTTTACCTTTAGAAATTTGCATAATGAAAATTGAATAGATTTTACCCTTTCCCAAATCCTTTCTCTTTTACCATACTCTGTGGCCTAGAGCAAAATGGAAAAGAGGTAGATTCAAATAGGGCTGAGAGGAAAAAGAGTCCTTAGACAGGAATTTCCGTGAAATTCCATAACATAAATAACCAGAAACTAAAAGAAACGTTTGCTGCTCTGCATAAAAACAGATTTTGTTAAAGTGTAAAGTAGCTGCACCACTTGCTAGTGAGGTGATCTTGGGGAGTATATTTCACATCTCTCAGTTTTTTTTATCTATAAGACAAGTTAACATGAGAATGCACTTAGATGATACATATACAGTACTTAGTTATAGCAACTACCTACCCATAGTTAAAAGTTTCAAAATTGTTTACTGTTATTATTATCTTGATTTTTCTAATTATTTCTCTTTCCCCACCCCAAATAAGATTCTACTATGAGCAAAGATGTGTTGTTGTGTTCTTCTGTTCTTTGAGAAGGTTGGTTTTCAATAGGCTCAAAAAAGGGAACAAGAATGGCCTACAGGCAAAAGAAAAAAGTAATATCAGAACAGCCTGCAATGTGAATGCTCTTGGACCATCACCAAGATCAACAAGGCTTCCTTCCATAGCAGTTAATAACACTCACACCACTCTTATGTGGAGCTTGCCTTCTGGAGTGCCAGTCCTCTGTGGCTGGAGGAAAGTTGTCATACATAGGAGATTAAAAGCAAAACCAGAAGGTCACAGAGAAAGAGTCCTCCCACTCTCTGAGAAAGATGAAATCAGATCTTTTGTTCCTTTACTTGATGTTTAAAACATACTGAGTGAACTCAATTTTTTTAAAAAGCATATGGACATGCCACGATTTCTTTTATGCTGCTGCATCTGAAACTTTTTTTCTAAAAATGTCCAAGCCAGATTTCCTAAAAATAAAACATTTTCCCCTATCAATGTCTAAAATGGCAATAGTTACATAAACTCTTTGTTGGAATCCTAGGAACTGATTCTTAAAACTTCAATATAGTTGTACTTGATGGCTTATAGAATGTTGAATAACTAGGCTAAAAATGTCCAATAAGACAAGCACTGGGAACCATGAAGGTTAAGGCAGGTACATGACTTCATCTATACCAGAACCCTTATAACATAACTTCAGCCTTTGAACAGCTCTTCAGGGGAGAGAAACACAAGACACAAAGGAATTTTGCAAAGTAAATGACTGAGAATAAGAAGAGGCTGTTTGACATGGGGTCTCTGGGTTCCAAGGAGAACATGTTAGGAGCAAACTATCTAGTAATGGGGAAAGTAATAACTGCCTAGTAAAGTTATGTAACCTCTGGTCATCCAGCTTTCTTTCTCTTCCTTTGTTTCAGTCTCTATCTCTGGACTTGAAACCCACCATAATGTGAATACAGCAATGTATCAATGTAAAAGTATTTAAATTTCAGATACACAATTTCAGAGCTGGGGAGGGGTGATCTGATCTAAATTAGACAAGTCAGTTGTTTTGTTTACTCAGATGCCACCAGTACAGTAGGATAAAGACCAGGACTGCCACCCTCAGGCCATGGGACAGATGGAGACATGATAAGGCTGACTAGAGAAAAGTGAGAGAGGGGCGAGGCACAGAAGAACAACGGGGATAAAGCGGGGTGTACGGTGGCGGCTACAATCGCTGTAAGACTTTCCGACCATGTCTGTATTCAAAGGAAGCTCTACTCCTGGGCTAGAACTCACCTAAGCCATTCCACATGTGACCTGATATTAGTGATAGAAAAGAAAATGGTGGTCTATCCTTTTGTGAGTCCTACATCCTTCATTGGTAACATGCCAGAAATCATGTCCTTCCAGATTCACAGCTTGAGCAAGTAGGACTTGAATGAACTCTTCCCATAGGACACCACCATCCCCCTAAATAAAGCAAACAATTGCTACTTAATGTTTTATATTAACAAAGCAATAAAGTTTCATGGTTAAGGCTCTGAGATCAGATATCCCAAGATCAAATCTTACCTTGTACTAGTTAGTATGACATGGGACAAGTTCATTCATTCATTCATTCATCAAATATTTATTAACTCATAATACACCAAGCACTATAGGCATAGCAATAGATAAAATCCCTCTCTGTATCATGAAGTTTATATGTTAGTGCAGGAGATGGTAAACAAATGAGTGAAGGTATGGATATGAGGCAAACTACAGAGCAGAGATGGAGATAAAAAGTATTAGAGGTGCAGACAAAGCTGCAGTTCCAGACAAGGTGGCCAGGGAAGGTGACTTTGAGAAAAGGGAAATAATTATAGATAATTGGGGATGAGTATTTGGGAAGAAAGCCCTAAGAAAGGAGGTAGGTGGTGTCCAAGGAGACCAGCATAAGTAACTGGAGCAAACAGAGAGAGTGTGGGATAAAGAGAGGTCAGAGAGGTGCCAGTAGAATACAGGGTGGATGTGGCTTTTTCTATTGATAACCCAGGGAGCTTTTGAGCAGAGAACCAACAAGATCTGACTCAGTTTTCAATAGGAGAGTAGAAATAGGGAGACTAGTCAGGAATCTGTTGCAATAATCCAGGCAAGAAATATGATGGGTAGATCAATTAACATCTCAGTGTGTTTATTTCTCATCTATAAAATGGGCATAATAACCCTCATTGTCCTGGGTTGGCAGTGCGATGTCACATTAATAGATGTAAAAACCTTAGAATAGCACCCTGCATATAGCAAACACCCAGAAATCAGCTCTTACATGGTCTCAGTTGAATCTCTCTATTAGCCCCATCCTGTGGATATGGAGAGTAAAGCTTGGAAAACATAATGAATTGTCTAAAGTCACAGTGTCTTAAAAGCGCTACCAGCAGGGCCTGAACAGGAGTCTTACACTTGTGTGTGTTCTAATAACTACTTTAACTTCATTCTAGCCACTACCATTTGCTCTGATTCTGTTTATCAGTTTCATCTCCCAGCGAGGTCCTTAGCAAATGCTGAGACACAAAATGAGGAGTTTTGAGAAATGAGAATCATCAGGAGGGATTCATAGCATAGGATAACTCCTCATTAGGGTAGTCTCACACTGAGAATTTAGAGAGGACAAATGGGAGACACCTTTGAGAAAAGTAAAAGAAAAAAATAGGAAGAAGACAAGACGTATGGGCATGTAGGAAAAGCAAAAGAGAAAAGAGCAGAGGAGATTAAATCCTAGAAGCAGATTTTGCCTTTTTCAAAATGCTTTTCAGGGCTGGCCCTGCCTTCACTTTTAAAGTCTATAATTTTCTTGGATGACTTTGCTTTTGACCTGCTCCAAGTTATCCACATCTCTCTTTAGCTGCAATAAAATGCAGACAGCCAATAACATTGAATTACCATTATGGGAGAAGAAGAAACAGAGAAGGAAGTATACCTAAAATTAAGACCAACTGAATATCATGATTATTGTAATCAAGGGCCAATTAAGAATGTAGAGTGAAAGTTATTTGTTCTGATTTTTTGCCAAGAACAGAAGACATTTCCTTTAAAACCCTCTCTTGTCAAAGAAAATATGTCTACAATGTCTTTTGCTTTATTTTTTGGTGAAAAAATCTAGACTAGCAAAAATATTCTTAATCTAAAGGAGCTATTCTTATGTCATAAAATCTCACAATATCGTATTGCCTACAGTACAGGGCCTTCACCCACCATACTCCCCCCTCTTCATTTGAATACTTAATGTATGCTTATGTTCATTAACTAAGGTAATCTTGGCTTAATTAGCATCCAAATTTATATGTCCTCTCATAGAGATAAGCCCTCGGAAATTAATAAAAATATCTTCTAATTTATGCAAATCACCATAATCAGATTTGTCATTAATTTTATGTGCATTAAGTTTCTATTTAGAAAATGAAGAGAGCTTGGCTGAGGCCAGAACACACACAAATCCCTGCCAGACAAAGAATCCCTGTTCCTAATAAAAATGTGGGGGGGGGGGCGGGCTGCACACAGGGATTAGACCTTTTATTAATTTGATAGAATATGAAGCTAACAAGACCATTTTCAAATTTTTGTATTTCTTCTCCAGTTAAACTGAATCTGAGAGATAGTGCCAGACTCCTGGGGGTTGTAAAAATGTCAAAAGATGGACCAAACAGCAAAGCCAGCATTCGTGGGGGCAAATTCATTTGTGTTGGACTGAGAAAATTAAAATACGGACATCTCCAAAGAACCCTGACACCTAAAGAAGTGTAAAACTCATAGTAACTGACATTTAATCACTTGGCCTTCATCCTTAATGGATTGTTAGGCAATATCTTCCAAATCTTTACCAATAGAGCAGCAGTCATGTTTTTTTTAAATGATTTGCTTTGGTAAATGTAATTAGGGGATTTGAGCTGGGAGCCCCTAACATCCAGCCCAGTTTTAATTTTGGTAACACAGCAATGGCTCCCCAAAGACCTTGCCTCTTAGCAGTCACATCTGCTCACCTAATTGACAGTGCAGGAGGGAATTGTTGTAATTTGTTTTCTTTGGACTACATCAAAAATCTATAAAACATTCATAACTGTGTAGTGTCAGGGGCAGCAGCTATATAAATCCATACCAGTTATTCTGGGGACAACTCATGATTTCAAGTAGCAGACACCTTTTTCCATGGTACTTACAGTCTACCAATACCTGTAAATCAGCAACACATTCCTTTCTAGTAGTTATCTAAATAGGTCTAGGAAATTTTACCTATGCTACCGGGAAGCCTCGATTTGAATAAGAATGGGCAGGTAAGAAGAAAAAAATACATTTTGTTTGTTGAACAAGATAACACATATCATCACTCGATGCATTATTTTCAAAGAATATCAAATGTCTGAAATTATTAAGAAAAATATGCTCTCATTTTCCTTCCCTCTTGACCAGTGAGCTTATATTGACTAGAGAGCCCATCCTACCAAATTTTAAAATAATTAAATTTAATGTTCACAATTGCACAATTGTTGACTTTTCAATTTTTCCTTAAAAAAATCATGTTACATATATATATATATATATATATATATATATATATATATATATTTTTTTTTTTTTTTTTTTTTTTTTTTTTTTTTTTTTTTTTTTTTTTTTTCCGGTACTGGGGATTGAACTCAGGGGCATTCTACCTCTGAGCTATACCCCCAGCCCTATTTTTTATTCTTTACTTTTTGAAACAGGCTCTCACTAAGTTGCAGAGTGCCTCACTATGCAGCTAAGGCTGGCCACGAACCCGGATTCCCTCGTCTCAGCCTCCCAAATGCTGGGATTACAAGCGTGCGCCACCACGCCTGGCTCATATGTTTTATATTTAAAGGACTAGAACAAAAACAATCCAAATGGAACTTGAGAAATGTAAAACATAGAGCTGGAAACCCTTATTTCTCTGAACTGTAATCAAAGAAACCAAGGAAGTTATTTCAACCAAATCCAATCAATCACCCCCTGGCTGTTCCCCTGAACAGTTCCTGGTGGTGTCATTCATTCACATAGCTCACATTCATTCATTCACATTCATTTAACTGTAAAATGGCACCCCTTTCAGGGTGGCTCTGATTTTCCCTAGCCTACTACTGTCAGAATGCAGTTTTTGTGAACCAATTCCTGAGTGTCTGATCAACATTCTACAAAGCAAAACTTCCCTCTAGAATCTATCTGCCATGATGAAGTCAAATGAGTCCCATTTTGCCAAACATCGTAGTAGCTATTTCATGGTTCCCACCTACAGGATTCATACCTATGGGATGAGAGTGAGGTGATAGGTACCACTTTGTGGAAGCAGCCTGGGCCCCTTTGAGCACAGGGAAGCCAACCAACAGGACGTACACCTTGTACTATAACACAAGCAAGAAACAGACTTGTCTTATGTTGAGCCACCGGGATGTAGTGTAGCTGGTAGTGTTACCCTAAGACATATAGGCTACTACAAATCACTAGAGGAAGACTGTATAGACTGAGGAAAAAGTGATGAAAGTATCCCTGAAAACACTTAATGCTTTAGAAGCCAAGCTCACAGTGAATCTCCACCATTCAACTGTCTAACCTTCACTATGCAGCAGATGCCAATTTAGGTACTAGGGTAAACATGACAAGACGGAAAGTCCTTGGTTTCTATTTGAGAAGTTTAGGCAGGGGGGATTGGAGACAAGTATTAGTAAGCTTTTTTAAAATCATTTAATTAGTTTCAGATAATGAAAAATGCTACAAGGAAAATCAAATCAGATGGTGTACTACTTCAGCAGTGGTGGTCAGGAAGGTCTCCCTGGGAAATAATTTTTTAGCTGAGAACTAAATGATGGAAAAGAAGCCAGCCCACATAAAGATCAGGGGAAAGAGGAAACATCAGGGACAAGAGGCCTGAGGTGGGATCAAGCTTCCTCACTTCCATGGACAGAAAGAAAGCCAATACCATATTGTCACAGCACAGGGTCAAGAGTGGGTCATGTGCACCCTTGTAGGCCAGGCAAAAGTTGTTGAGATTTCCTTTAAAAATTTATCCTAAATACAAGAGGAAGGAATTACAGATGTTTAAAAAATATATTTTGGGTTTTATATTCAGTATAATGGGGCTTAGTTTGGTGGCATATGATTATACAAATTAATATATATTATGTGTCTCACACCCTGTAGGAAAATTTAGTTGTATTTTGAATTGAATGAGTGGATAGAGACAAAGAAATATTCCTAATTTTAAGAAAAAAAAAGTCAAGTTGGAGAACCCTCCCACATGCTTTTACCTTGGGTCATAGAAGCAATTTTGAACCTACCAGCTCCAATGTATGGCATGCATGCATGATATTGTATGAAATAAAAAATATATATTTGGTCTTTGTGCAGTGTTACTGACACAGAGCTTCTAAACCCTTGGAGTTTCCTGATGGGGTAAGGGAGCTTGTGTTCTTATACCTGAACTGATGCTTCTGAGGGGGCCTGTGGATCCTGAGATAGCTTCAGGAGGAGACTGGTCACCAAAGAAACCAACTATGTGTTAACAGGTCAGAACCTTTGCCACATCCAAGACCTCCATAGAGGAGAGGGGCTGAAAATGGAGTTAATCTCCAATGGCCAATAATTTAGTCACACATGCTTCTGTAATGACACCACCTGAAAAACTCCTAAATGATTGTTTCTGGGAATTACTGGGTTGGTGGATATATTGGGGTGCTGGGAAGGCCTGGAAGCTCTGAGCTCCATCCCCGTGTACTAGGAATCTCTTCCCTTAGCTCTTTCAGAGTTTTACCATTTATCATAAACTGATAATAATCATTAAACTATTAATTTTTTTCTGAGTTCTATGAGACATTCTAGCAAATTATTAAACCTGAGAGGGGGGTCATGGGAAACCTCAATTTGTAGCCTGTCAGAAGGAAGTAGGGGAGATTCAGGACCTAGGATTGGCATCTGAAGTGGGGGTAGTCTTGTGGGGCTGAGCCCTTAACCTGTGGGGTCTGCATTAATTCCAAGCAGTTAGGGTCTGAATTGAAGTGTAAGACAGAAGTCGGTGTCTAGAGAGTTGGAGAACTGGTGAATGTGAGAAAAAAAATTCTACAAATTTTGTGTGAGAAGTATGTGAGCAAAAACAGCTCAGGGCATGTTGACCCCATAGCAGCCTTTAAAGACCTGTGCCATAATTGTCAATGGCTGCACTGTTTCCTGCATTGTTACACACACACACACACACACACACACACACACACACACACACACACACACTTGGCATTAGAGAGTATACACTCAGAGGGAATTTGTTCCCAGCTTTTATCAAAGCCATCTTACAATCTGTTTCATATCATTATTTTTAATTTTGAAGCTCTCTCTCTCTCTCTCTCTTTTTTTTTTTTTTTTTTTTTTTTGGTAGTGGGAATTGAACCCGGGGCATTCTACCTCTGAACTATACTACACCATCACCCCTATTTTGTTTTGAAATAGGGTCTCACTAGGTTGATGAGAATCTCACTACTTGCTGAGGCTGTCCACAAACCTAGGATCCTCCTGTTTTATCCTCCCAAGTACTGGGATTACGGGCGTGCACCACCATGCCCAGCCTTTTGGAGCATTGTTTAAAAAAACAATTCAAGAGCCCCAACATGTCTGTGGAAGGATGTGAAATATCATAGCAATGTTTTTATTTATTTATTTTTTGCGGTACTGGGGATTGAACTCAGGGGCATTCTACCTCTGAGCTATACCCCCAGCCCTATTTTTTATTCTTTATTTTGAAACCGAGTCTCACTAAGTTGCGGAGGGCCTCACTAGGTAGCTGAGGCTGGTCGCGAACCCGGATCCTCCAGTCTCAGACTCCCGAATGCTGGGATTACAAGCGTGCGCCACCACGCCCAGCTCATAGCAATGTTTTTAAGTTGTGAGTAAAGAAATAAGATATTTGAGCCAAAAGAATAAATATGTCAGCACCACTTTCCCTTCTGACCAGCCTCATGATCCTGAGTGCCAGGTTATCAGCTTCTTGCTGATGGCTCTTTGGCCAATTGTGTATAGGATGCTTTCTTGCATGAGAAAGTCTGATGTAGGAATGTATGTTCTGCCTTGGGATCCTGACTTACTTAACTCAGCTATCATTTCATTCATTTTTAAATTGAGCATGGAGATATATAGTTCAAAGTTCTATGTTGTTGTTGTTATTTTTAATGTGTAGACATAATGCTTGTATTAAAACTTGAATCTGGACTGGAAGTATAGCTCAATGGTAGAATGCTTGCCATAGCATGCACAAGGCCCTGGTTCAATCCCCGGCATAGCAAAATAAATAGATAAATAAATAAAAATGATAAAATTTGAGACAAATTATTTCTTCTGCTAATTAAAACATGATGAATCAACAACTGCTTTAATCTCTTTGTTTAGCATCCATTAAGTTCCTGTCATTATGAAACAATAAAAAATATTTTTCTTTAGTGTGTGTGTGTGTGTGTGTGTGTGTATGCAGGTGTACTCTGTTAAGATATCTAGAAATGCAACTATCTTGAAAAAATTTCCAGTAACACT
Organism: Graphiurus murinus; assembly: GCA_004027655.1. Classification (NCBI taxonomy): domain Eukaryota; kingdom Metazoa; phylum Chordata; class Mammalia; order Rodentia; family Gliridae; genus Graphiurus; species Graphiurus murinus. Next base: position 20,388 of record PVLC010003189.1, on the reverse strand, counting down.
AGCTGCCTCTTAAACCTCTTTCCTAGAGACACCAAGCCACTGGGATGTCTGACCCTGCTGGCAGGAAGGGACATCCCCCTTTCTTGCCAATGACTTCCCCACAGCCTCTGTATCCTGAGGTGCCTCAGAAAGCAAATATAGCAGTGCACACCATCCACCCATCCTGCCCTTCTGTGAGGCCTGGATCCCAAAGCCCAAAGGCTGCAGGTTCTAAGTAGAGCAAACTGCAAGCTAAGGCAAACAGAGATAGGTCTCAGTCCCTCCAGAGCTCAGGAACCACATGCACTAGCCATGGTTTTACACATGCTTGGAATACATCTTCATACATACACACATTCATACAACATGGCTTGCACATAGATAACTATGATTTTACTAGCAGACCTATCACATGTGACCCAACACACAGGAGACATCAGAATTATCACCAGAATGCCTTTGCTATAAATTTTCCTAGGACTAACCAAAATCTGAAAGTAGCACAAATCAATCCTTTTTCAAAAAGGGGAAAGAGACATCTTACTAGGTGTGGTGGTGCATGCCTATAATCCCAGAATTTGGGAGGCTGAGACAAGCTCAAGGCCAGCCTCAAAAATTTAGTGAGACCCTGCTTCAAAATAAAAAATAAAATAGGACTGGGGGTGTAGCTCAGAGGCAAAATGCCCCTGGGTTCAATCCCTAGTAACACACACACACACACACACACACACACACACACACACACGAAAGGAAGGAAGGGAGGGAAGAAAAGAGGGAGGGAAGGAAAGAGGGAGGGAGAGGTTACATGCTCTACAACTATCTTCCATAAAGTGGGATGCATTCATTAATGCATATCAAAGGGCCAGTTCCCCTAGGACACTCTGAAATGTGTGTTCTAAAAGAAATAATTATAAAACATGAGTTCTTCAAATAAAATAAGCGAGATTCTCCTAAATAAATACACTACAATATTATTTCCCCTTTGTTCCCATAAGATTGAAACGCAGAAATATATACTACTAAAACTCAGAAACTTCTGTTACATTTTTCCAGTATTTGCCACTTCCCACTATTTTGTTCTTTTCAGAATTAAATTTCCCCAAAGAAGTCCACAACCATTTAACTCAATTTCTATAGCAAATTACCCTGTGAACAGAGAGAACTGCAAAACCATTCGTAAAGATTTATACCATTTATACCATTCTACGAGATTTATACTTATTACAATTGATATGTCCTGCAAAAATACATGGTGCCTATTGCTGCTGTTAGAAGTGTGAGTAATTTGATTAATATACAAGGATCTTAGGAATGGGTCTGGAAGAATTGATTATTAATTACACATATCTCGAACTGAATTCATTCCAATGATTTATTAACCACTATGGTTAGTCTAAAATGAGTTCCTAAAGAAACTGGGTAAAATTACATGGGAAATTACTAGACTTTATAAACTAGATAAATTATCCTCAGTTTATGTACATGTCCAAGTAAATTACACCAACAAAGCAGCAAAGAAAATAATGTAACTCATCATTCTTCCAACATGTGGTTTTGATTCTCCTATTTTAACTGAAGGGAGATAATCAACAAGAAATCTTTAGAAAATTACACTGAGTTTTCATGCAAAAATATCTAATAATTCATTTTATTGAGTTTGTATTTTCTCATGTAACTTTCTAAACGTACCCTTTATTATCTATGAATAAAAATTTTCAGGGTGAAAAATAGCCTTTTACCCAAAGATTTTTCTTTTTACTAATGTTATATAAAATAAGATTTTGATTCCACTGTTTAATAATTGTAAAGAATAGAGGAATCGTTAGCCATGTTTTATTTTATTATCTTATTTCTATGGGTAAAAATGGTTCAATACATGCTTCATCACCTTGTGATATATGAATATATATGTATGTTTATATATATAATTTTTGTGGAAATAGGAACTGAACCCAGGAGCATTCTTCCTCTGTTCTATACCCCAAGCCCTTTTTATTTTTTAATTTAAAACAGGGTCTTACTAAGTTTCTACATGCTCTCCTAGAATCTGCAATCTTCTTGTCTCAGCCTCCCAAGTACTGGGATTACAGGAATGCGCCACTACACCCAGCTACATATTGATTTTTAAATACTTTATACTACTAATAATTTTATTGCTTTGTGGATTAAATGCAAATATTTGACTAAGAGTTTATTTCTTCACATTTTATACTAAGTAAAACTCTACCATGTAAATGTATACTTCCTTCTTTGCAATTGATTTTGGAAAGTTTTATTTATTTTTATTTTATTTTATTTTTGTGGTACTGGGAATGGAACCCAGGGGTCTTCTACCTCTGGGCTACACCCCCAGACCTATTTTATATTTTATTTGGAAACAGGGTCTCACTAAGTTTTTGAGAGCCTCACTAAGTTGCTGAGGCTGGCTTCGAACCTGTGATCCTCCAGTCTCGGCTTCCCAAGTACTGTGATCACAAGCATACGCCACCATGCCAAGCTCTATTTCTTTAAAAAAAAAAGTTTTATTTAGGTATAATTGATATCTAAAAGCCACATATTTAATATATGCAATTTGGTGAGTTTGGACATATGCAGCCCCATAATTAAAGAAATAGACATATCCATCTCCTAAAGAATTGTTTTAAAACATATTAAAGATGATGTCTACATTCTTACAGGGAAAATTAAAGATATTTTGCATGATTGCTTCCTCCTTTTACCACATTAGAAAAAATACATATATATATGAAGGTCAAGATAAAGTTTTATGGCATGCTAGTGAAGCACATTGCTCATACTACTTATGTACTATGGAATTTCATATTGAAAAAATTTGTTCTAATGACACAGACATTCCAATGCAGTGCTATAATCCTTCTTCTAGTACAAATAAAATCAGGGTTTAATATGAAAAATATCTATAAATTTTTCTCATTTATAAATTCATCTAATTACTATCATGTATTTAATAGAGAAGCAAAGTTTAGATTACTTAGAGATATGAATAATAAAATTCTGGAGGTACAATTCAATTGTTAAACATACTAAGACGAGGCCATGGTCATATTTTCTTAATCATCTTCTCATAGTGTTAGCGCCTCCAAAATGTGGAATGTTCCAGTTGACGTTTCGTGGCTCTAATTGACAGTGTGGCGATCTACTTAAGCTCCCTGATAATTTCTGCCCAATGCTACGATGAAGAACCATCCCAGCCTGAATGTAGTGTCTGTCATACATCAAATGAGTTCACCAGGGATCTGAGTCCTTTTTGAAAACCCACTACAAAAATAAAATGGTTTATTAATAAGTAATGATTGAATTGTCCTCTGGAGTTGAAATAAATCTGGCCCACAACCTGATTTGGATGGCCTACAAGCTATGGATGGTCTTCATATTTTTTAAGTGTTATTTTTAAAAAGAGAAGAAAAATGCTACAGAAACTGCATGTGTCCTGCCTAAAAAAATATACTATCATGTTCTTTATTAAAATAGTTGCAATTCCTGTTCTAGGTACCACAATTGCAAGCAAATTTAAGGTAAATTTCAAAAGACTTCCTGTATTCTCTATTTTAATAAAAGTGTTAAGTAGATATTTATATTAATGGCTATTTGAAATTTTATTTTTAATACTTTACTGAAATATGATTATGTGCAATAAGTTACACATATTTAAAGTATAAAATTTGATGAGTTTTCCCAGAAAGATGTCATCCTGATGAAAACATCAAACATTTCTACCACATTCAAAAATATCCTCATGCTTTTTAAAAATCCATCTCCAATCTATTCCTCACTCCACCCTTGTCCCCAGACAACTATCCATCTGCTTTCTGACACCATATATTTTCTTGCATTTATAGGATTTTATGTAAGTGAAATCATACTATGTATTGGGAGATGTTCTGGTTTATTTCATTCAGCATGATTTTGAGATTCATCTCTTTGTGACATGCATGTATGTGTGTATATGTATTTTGTTTCTGGGGATTGAACCCAGGGGAATTCTACCTCTGAGCTACACCTCCATCTCTGTTAATTTTATTTTGAAACAGGATTTCACTAGGTTGATGAGAATCTCACTACTTGCTGAGGCTATCCTTGTCAAACTTGTAATCCTCCTGTCTCAGCCTCTCAAGTACTGGGATTGCCAGCATGTGCCACCATGCCTGGCTGTGATATATATTTATACTTTCATTTTATTGCAGAGTAGTATTCCACTGCGTAGACATACCAGAATGTGTTTAGCCATTCACTTTTTTTTTTTTTTTTTTTTTTCGTAGTACTGGAGATAGATTGAACACAGGGGCATTCTACCTCAGAACTACACCCCCAGTCCTATTTTTTCTTTTTTTTTGAAACAGGGTCTCGCTCAGTTGAAACAGGGTCTCGCTCACTAAGTAGCTGAGGATGGCCGCAAACCTGTGATCCTCCTGTCTCAGCCTCCCAGGTACTGGGATTACAAGCGCGCACCACCACACTCGGCTCTAGCCATTCAGTTTTTGATACTTTTTTTGTATACATATATATATAAGCTAAATTTCTTAGTAATATGATAACTCTATGCTCTGTTGTCCAAGAAACTGCCAAACTCTTCACCTTACATTTCCTACAGCAATCCTTGCTCCACATCATTAACACTCATTATTGTCATTCTTACTGTAGTGCTAATTTGCATTTCTCTGATGACCAGGGATGAAGATTTTCCCTTTGACCAAACTCTAGCCAAGCTCATCAGAACCCTCTTCTTGACTGGGCATTAAGCTTAACCTATAAAACCAGCAGACTCTCAGCATGAATGATTTCATCCAGCCCCCCTCAGTGAAAGACTTGGACAAACACTAGCATAGTTTCCACCGCCTCAAGCCCACATTCCTAGGATGACCCCAGCCTCCCTTAAAGTGCATTCCTAAAGAAAGCTCAGTGCTACCAGGAGAATTCACTATTTATTCTAGCCAAAACCTAGTGATAAACCCATAGGACCCTGTATCACCTCTTAGAGCAGTTACTTCAGAAAACTTGCAACCATAAACCCTTTCTCTGGCCTTTGAGATGAAAGCCTACCACCCAAGGCTATCCAGGCTCTTTGTTATGCAAATAATCAGGAAAATAACTCTTGGTCTTGCCTTCAGTCCCTACGGGAGGATAAGATGCAGCTTTGGAGGCACCTTGTTCTAACTTTCATCCTTACCTCCTCTCATAAAGAGCAACGAGTTTGTTTCTTCCAGATAGGTGCTAGTTAACAAACCCAGATGGCCTGGTCACATTAACTACCCCACCTGCTTCCTGCTTTTTACAGATTTCCATTTCCCTGACTCTGCTCAAGCGCTGGCCAGTCACCTCCACACAGACTGACTTTTTATGTGCTTATTGTCCATTCACATCTTCTTTTGTGCAGTTTCTGTTCAGTCTTGTTGTTATTATCTTCTTCTTATGGAGTTGTAAGATGCCCCATATATTCTGAGTACAACTTTTAAAATAAAACTATATGTATATATATAAGCATATATATATATATATACACATATATATATGTGTCCCATTATTTCTGCTAGTCTGTGATATATCTTTCATTTTCTCCGTATCTCTGTATTTGATGAGCAAAACTTTTTAATCTTGATAAAATATAACTCATTTGTTTTTCTTTTATGGTTTTGTATTAGGATTTTCCAGAAAAATTAAACTAACAGGATGTATGCATGTGTGTATGAGAAAGAAAGAGAGATGCTAAAGAATGGACTCATGTGGTTGTGGAGCCTGGATGAGTCAATGTCTGATGGCCGGGGCTGTCAGGCTGAAGATTCAAGGAAGGGCTACAGTCCAAGTCTGAAGGCCTTCTGTTGACAAAATTCGCTCTTGCCAGCCTTTTGTGGTATTTGGTCTTTCACTGATTGCATGAGGCACACACATACTACAGCATACTACAGAGTTAGTTCAAAGTCCATTGATTTAAATGTTAACCTAGTTTTTAAAAAAATATTCACAGGAACATCTAGAGTAATGGTAACTAAATATCTAGGAAGTACAGTCCAGCCAACAAGATACATAAAATTAATCATTACAGGTTTGTACTACACTTATCCTATAAGTCTTTCCCTACCCCCAAGATTATATTTTTCACTTATGTTTTCTTCTAAAGTTTTATACCTTTAGGCTTTAAATTTAAATCTATGATCCACTTCAAGGTAATTTCAGGGTAAAATATTTGGTGATAAAAGTGCTGAAATTTATTTAATTCCATTTAACCAGTTGTTTCATCACCATTTGTTAAAAGACTATCCTCTGTCCCATTGAGTTACCTTGGCATCCTTGTCAAAGTGAATCAGCTGCCAGGCTCAGTGACACACTCCTGTAATCCCAATTCTTGGGAGGCTGAGACAGGAGGATGAAAGGTTTCAGGACAGCCTCAGTAACTTAGACTCTCAGCAACTTAGCAAGACCCTGTTTCTAAATAAAAAATAAAAAGGGTAGGGATGTAGCTTAGAGGTAGAATGCCCCTGTGTTCAATCCTCGGTACAAAAAAAAAATGTGAATTAGATATATATTAGATATATGTGGGTCTATTCCTGGACTCTATACTATTCTACTGATCGATGGTTTTTATTTTTATGACAATAATCACTATTCTGATTTCTATAGCTTTATAATAATTCTTAAAGTCAGATAACATAAATCACCTATTTTGGGTTCTTATTATTTCAAATTGTGTTGGCTCTTGTAGATCCTCTGTATTTCTTGTTTTTTGTTTTCTTTTTTTTTTTTTTTTTTTGCGGTACTGGGGATTAAACTCAGGGGCATTCTACCTCTGAGCTATACCTCTAGCTCTATTTTTTATTCTTTATTTTGAAACAGGGTCTCACTAAGTTGCGGAGGGCCTCACTAGGTAGCTGAGGCTGGCCACGAACTGGGATCCTCCAGTCTCAGCCTCCCAAATGCTGGGATTACAAGCGTGCGCCACCATGCCTGGCCTCTGTATTTCTTATAATTTCGAGAATCAGCTTGTCAAGTTCTACAGGGGAAAATGCGAAAATGCTGCTGTCCTTCTGTCCTCTTTTCCGTCCTTCATTCTTTCCCTAAGCTAAGTGGTATTCATCCTTCAAAATTGAATTTTTTTTAAAAAGTTCCCTAACTTTCATTTTTCCTGCCCCAAACAGGGATAATTATCCCTTCTGTAGCACCTACTACACTGAGTTTTTAAAACGCATATTCCTAGTTGTCATCTCATTGAGTCTGCTCTTTGATAAGAAAGCTATCTATAGCCAGGTGTAGTGGCACATGCTTGTAAAACGCCCCTGAGTTCAATCCCCAGTACCGCAAAAAAAAAAAAAAAAAAAAGCTATCTATGACTGAACTCTGTAGTTCCAAGAACGTAACACGGAGTCTGGCTAAATCTACATATAATACATGTTTGCTAAACTGAAATCAACAAATATTGATAGACCAGGCAAGTTAGGAGAAGCTTGGGGCCAAGAGGAAAGTTCTCCAAACCCATAAATTAATTTTCTCAGATGAAAGAAAGGATGAACTGTTGAGTCACATGAAGCACAATTTCCTAAAAAAAAAACTTCCGACTTTATGAGAGTTATGAGGGAAGAAGAGAAGACCAGCTGTTTGTTGAGTGGCTGTAGGAATTGTAGTTTCAGCTGACATTAATATTGTGGTGCTCAGAATATTATGAAGATCTGTTCCCCTAGTAACTAGAAAAATTGAGTAAGAGTACTCGAATTCTAGTCTGAAAATAAGGTTAGGAGTGGAAGGTGGGAGGAAAAAGATGTCTCAGGAGTAAAATAGAAGATATCTTTAAAAAGCTTAATGCTTTTAAAAGCTCAGGTCAAAATGAAGTCATAGGATAACAGACACATATATGTATGATCAGCCTAACTCTATGAAGCCTATCTTTCCAGAATCCACTCACATTGAAGTAAATTAGCCTTTGCTCCCTTATAGACTGACCAAACACATTTGTCTGAAGAGTGACAGCCAAGGAGAAGCATGAAGGGTAATAAAAGAGAGGGACCTTGGGTCATGGTACTTAATGGAGATGCTTTGGGGGCAGCAGGAAGTTAACAGTGAGGAGGAGCCCTCTATTCCATGGCATCCAGAGTGCAACGCATCACATAAACACCTCAAGCACTTTAAGCACTGGCATTACATGAAAGCACTAGCTTCATTACTTCAAATAATTTGAAAATAGGAAAAGTAAGGGACTTCTGGGAAGAGATCCAAGAAGCACATTTCAGAAGAGGTTTTATTTGTTCAAATCATAACCTTAGGTATGATAGAAATGGAAAATTAATCAAAAATATACCCTTTTAAGGTACTCTAAAAGATTTGAGCCACACAAATGCAGAGAACAGGGAAGGTTTTCCTCATGGAATGGTGGCTCAGTACTGAACATAGCAGTCATTCTGAGGGAGCACAAGTCAGTGTTCATGCCTACTGTTTGTCACCTGTACAGGTGAGTAGTGCTGGACTAAGATGCTCTGGGTCCAGGCTTTAGTCCTAGTTCTGATATAGACAGAGCAAGCTATGGAAGAGCAAAAACTATGAGCCCCCCCCCCCAACACCCATTATTAGCCAATCCCTCCAAAACATGTTCACATTTATTATCTTAAGTTGAGAATAAATAATAAAATAAAAACTTGGATTAAAGCCTTTAATATATAATAAAAATAAACTTTGGAAGGTAGATACTATTATCTGTATTTTACTGTGATTAGAAAACTAATTACAGATAAGTTAAGTGGTTTATCAAAGTCACACAGTTAATGGCCAAGGCAGAATGAGGTCGGAAGTTTCATTTGCAAGGTGTGTTTTACACCCACATTATCTTTCTTAATTACCTACTCACCCATTCAGTCATTCATGAGAGCTTATTTAACACCTACTATATTTCTGGTATTGGGCCAAGGGATTGAGAGACAAAATATATGACATAACCTTTGCACCCAGGGAGCTCACAGCCCAATAAGAAAGAATATGTGTAAATAAATATAAACTGTGCATCACTGGTTCTTCTGCAAGCATACAACTTCAGGAGCCAAGTACCCTGCAAAGATGTCTCCAAGATCATTAAGTAGGGTTCCCATGAGTCTCATAAGGAAGTCTTACTAGCTCCTGTATATTTGAGAAACAGTGACTAACAATTGATAATTATAAAAGACAGTGTTTGACTTGCATGGTTTTGATTTGCACAGTTATAATTTTTAAACAGAAACTGGTTGCTAACTAACTTCACCTAAAAACTTAGATTTTGAGATTCCCGAAAAACACAATAGAGACCAGCCCCACATTCACACATGGCAGTAATTGGCTGGAAGTGAGTCATAGTTGTCTCGTGTAGACTAGACACACGGCATCCAGTATACCAGCAACCTCACCTCTCTGTTTCATTGACTAAACCTACTTTATGCATTAACTTTGCCTGCCTGGACATCAGCCAAATATTCCTCTCCTCCAGCATTGACCTTCTCAACTGGTTACTATTCTACTAAGCCCTAAAAACTCTCAGCGATTCCACTGAGTTCTACAGGGAAATTTCTTCTGCTGGAGAATCTTTGAAATGTTCTGCAGTCAAATGGAGAGACTGTGGTAATTTTTGTGCCATGCTTTCTAGGGGGGATACAAAGCAGTATTGATTTGCAGAAAATTATCTTGTAGTTTTTGTTGTTGTTTGTTGTTTTGTTTTTTGGCTACATTTCATAGGATTCAGATCTAAGTCCATGAAAGACATAGTAGAAGTATATTAGCCAGGGTACACTCTTCAAATAAAAGCCATAGGCAACACAACATAACACAGAATATAGTAACAGCAAAAAGAAGCCACTGTCCAGAGATCTTGGATTCCAAGGGGAAAGGTTGGCATTTTTCCAACCTAGGAGCTTAGAGGAAGAGACCTGCAAAGCTGGGGTTCAGCCTGTGAAGAGGTGGGCCACCCAGCTGCCAGTGGACCTCTGAGGTTCATTGGTAATCAACCACTGTACCTGATAATGAAGTACTATCTACTCAGGCACAAGACAGAGAGCAAACTAGGATTTGCAAGCCCCTTCTCTCTCCAATTGCCTTCTCTTCTCCCTCTACTACTTCCTATTAGCAGAGGAGAATCCCAGACACAGCATCGCAAAGAAGAGTACAGAAGCCATCGTTCTGGAGTTGAAGGATAAAAGCTTAATAACCAGCACAGGGATATAATACAGCCCTCCAACCACCCTATTCTGTAACAAGGACAGCTTTGTTATACGACATACTTTTTACGGTCGGCTGTTCTTCCCCCAAGTTGAGCATTCTCTCAGAATAATCTTCAATCCCTAGATGAACTAATTTCTGGATGCTCTCTCCACCCCATAGGATTATCAAACACGTGTCTGACTCTCAGAGTATAGATACATGAAGACCTCACTATACAAATAATTAAAATAATATTAATTAATACTAATTTAGGGCATAGGTAGTGCAAAATTCAAAGAGGTGACCTTTGACCAGCACCTTGGAGGGTGGCTGGGTGGGGGAGGTGCTTACTAAGAGACCAGGGAGAGTCCTGAGGAGAAAGGAGGCAGTATCTGCCATGCTGCAGGCCTGTGGGGAAAGGGGCGCTTGGGGAAACTAAGGGCTTTGGCCTGGTTAAAGCATGGGGTAAACATAGAGACCTGGCAGCAGATGGCACAGGAGACCCCAGGACTCCTCTCTCCTACCTCCACAATTGCCAAGTTCTAAAAATTCTGCCTACCTGGAAAAACTCTAAAATTTGTTTTCTCCTGTCCATTCCTTCTGTCACTACCTCACACCAGCCCATACCAAAGCTCACCCGGGCCAACAAGCCCAGGTGGGATGGAGTGCATCCCAATACCAACCTTTCCTCCACGCTACTGCCCAGACGATCATTCCAAACAGTGGCAAGTCCTCTCTGCCCAAACACGGGCTTCCCCATCCCCTGTGCATAAAGCCTGAATTCCCAAGCATGTATACACTCTCCCCCATTTATATAACTCCTATCTATCCCTTTAGCCTCATCTCCTTCAATACCTCCCTTCCACTTGACACCCTAAGGATGCATTATTGTGTTGCTGCTCCCTGTAGACAGTTTCATACTGCCCTGCCTTGCATATGCCTGACACTCTCTCAAAGGCTCTCTTCTTGTCTGCCTTCCAGTCCCCTTATAAAAACCACAGGCAGTCAGGAGTAGTGCCATGTGCTTATATTCTCAGATACTGGGAGGCTGAAGCAGGAGGATTGCTTGAGCCCAAGAGTTTGAGCCAGTCTGGGCAACATAGGGAGACCCTGTTGCTTAAATTAAAAATAATTAGATAATAAAAAACAAACAAAAACACCTTCATAGATATCACCTCCTGGCAGAACCTGCCTGCTCTCACAGGGAGAATGAAGGACCCCTCTTTGGAGCTATTTCTATGTTATATTTTGCATGTATATCATAATCATTTGCTTTAATTCCATCTTCCTTGATAATGAGCTCTTAAAGAATTTATATATTTTTTTTTATTTTTTATATCTCCATGTTTGGTAACTATTGGCATTCAGTAGAATCAGGAAATTATGAAGTGTCTTATGTGCCAGGAAAAGTTTGGCTTTTTTCCTATAGAGAAAAGAAAATCTCTCCCTTCCTCCCTTCCTTCCTCCCTCTCTCGCTGCAAATAGGTCTACATGCATATAAAAAATCAGTTTAAAATGCACATTTCTATTCATGTGGACTTTAGGGTCCTTAGTAATTTGTTCAATGTTTTATGAAGAAATCTATTATGTGACTCTTTTCTGAAATCTTTTAGTACCCTGACCTCCTTTTCTGTGTAGCCCCACCCAGTCGGTCTCCTCATTAGTCCCTACCACCTTCTCTCTAAAGCTCAAGTGTTGCTTCTTTCTCGCTCTCTGTTTTCCTTAGAGTCACAGTCTCACCCATAGCTGCAGAGCCTAGCAGAGAGCACTTGTTTGAAGGGGAAGGGATGCAGAGCCAACATCTGTGGACAATTCAGGATAAACTACGCCCTCTCTCAGTGTTGTACCCTTTCAGGGCCTTAGGGCTCCACAAGCCTGTAGGTTTGCAATGAAAAGGGGCTCCTGGCAGGAAAGGCAAAAGGAAGGGCAGTGTTGAAAATGGAGGTAAACATTTGAGAGGATCATTAAAACACAATCTGTGTTTAATAAGAATCAGAGGGGCACTGGTGTTATTGGCCCAGATAAATCACCTTCTTCCAGAAGAATTCATGTATACATTTAGAAAGAGGCACTAACATTGTTCAATCTTTTAGTGGTATGCAGAGAAAAAAGAAAAAGAAAAATTAGGCGGTTAAATTGTAGAGATAATGGGTTTTCACTTCCTAGGGCTTCATCTAAGAGAAGATAACTTGGGAGTTTCTATTTTAGCCAGGCATTGATACATTTCATATATCCATTCATTTGGAGGGCTCCTACTTTCAAAAAGCCTCACAATAACACACACACACACACACACGCACACACACACACACACACACACACACACACACTCACTCAAATAAGGCTTTTTTTTTTTTTTTTTTTTTTTTTTTGCGGTACTGGGGATTGAACCCAGGGGCATTCTACCTCTGAGCTACACCCCCAGGCCCATTTTTTATACTTTTATTTTGAAACAAGGTCTCACTAAGTTGCAGAGACTGGCCTCAAACCCAGATCCTCCTGTCTCAGCCTCCTAAGTACTGAGATTACAAGCGTCAAATAAGGCTATTTTTACCATGCTCAGCTATCTATTTTATTTGGGACTTGATCTCACCTATGTTCCTTGAACTCCAGACTGGTATTTATTTTATTTTAAAATAATAATTAGAAAATAATTCATAGGAGTAATAACAAGTAAAACAAATCAGAGTGTATTAAGAAAAAAATAGTGGGTGTGGTAGTGGGCACCTGTAATCCCAGTACTTGGGAGGCTGAGGCAGGAAGATTGCAGGTTTGAGACCAGCCTGAGCAACTTAATGAGATCCTGCCTCAAAATAAAATTTAAATAAAGTGTTGGGTGTGTAGTTCAGTGGTAGAGTACCCCTAGGTTCAATCGAAGAAAGGAAGGAAGGAAGGAAAGAGGGAGGAAGGAAAAGAAAGAGAGAGAGAGAAAGATTGGTTGGTCTGGGTGTGATGGCTGACACCTGTAATCTCAGTACTTGGGAGGCTGAGACAGGAGGATTGCAGGTTCAAGGACAGTCCCATCAAGTAGTGAGACTTTCATCAACCTAAGGAGACCTTGTTTCCAAATAAAAAATAAAATCAGGCTGGGGGTGTTGTCTGGAGGTAGAAGGCTCCTGGGTTCCACCCTCAGTACCACAAAAAAAGAAAAAGAAAGAAAGGAAGGAAGGAAGGGAGGAAGAGAGGAAAAGAAAGAAAGAGAGAGAGAGAGAGAGAGAGAGAGAGAGAGAGAGAGAAAGAAAGAAAGAAAGAAAGAAAGAAAGAAAGAAAGAAAGAAAGAAAGAAACTGAGTGAGTGAGTTAACGTGTGCCCCCCACCCCCACCCCTCAGGCCAGCCCTACAGTAGCAGGTGTTAACAGCCTGATGTATATCCTTCAACATTCACCGTTCCTGGGAGTGAAACTGGTATTGCTGCTTTAGAAGGCAATTTGGTAATAGCCATAAATCTGAATTGTGCAAACTCTTTGATCTAGCAGTTACATTTCTAGAATTTGTCCTACAGGTATAAATGAATATACTGAATATTCTTTGTAGTATTGTTTACAGTAGCAACAGCTTAAAAACAGTTTTAAAATGTTAATGTGAAAATGTCATTCCTCTGCTGAAAACCTTCAATAGTTTCAACATGATAAATTCAGAACATCTTTCATATTCTTGGTTCCATCTACATTTTTGGTCCCTTTTTCGTCCATTCACCACATTCTCCCCAAAATACGTGCACATGTGTGTGCTCTCACACACAGTCCACCATGCTCTGCTAGCATAGGTTTCTTTGTGGTTTCCAGATATGCTATTTTGTTTCTTTCTTTGGAAATGCCCTAATCCCATGCTGCCCAAAATGGTGGCCACCGCTGGCCACATGCAGCTACTTACCACTTCAAATACAACTCCTCCAAATTGAGATGTGATAGAAATATGAAAGGAACACTGGATTTCAAATACTCTGTGCCAAAAGTATGTGTACCAATGGTTAAATGTCTCATTAATGCTTTACTTTAAAGCACTACATATTAATTATACCATAGTGTACTGGATATGTGGGGGGGTCAAAAAATTATTAAAGTTAATTTCATCTTTTTACTATTTTAATGTGGCTACTAGAAAATCTAAAATTTCCTGTGTGGCTCACATTATTTTTAAAATACTTTTATTGGTACTTTCAATTATACATCATAGTGAAGTTCGAAGTAATACAAACTTACCTGCACACACCTTTGGTGTATCCCCTCCTCTTCCCACCCCGCTCCCGTCTTTCCTCCCCATGCATGTTAGACGGATATACATTCATATATGGACATAACATTATTTCAACTATTTCTTTCCTCGATCCTCATTTTTTCCCTCCTCCCCACCTCCCTCTCCCAATCCCTTTCCACTCTTCTACTAATTTCTCTCCTCATTTATCTGAAGCCCCTTTTGTTTTCTATTTTTCTCCCTAGCTTCCCCAGGTGAGAGAAAACATATAGCCCTTGATTTTCTGTGACTGGCTGATCTCACTTAGCATAATTTTGTTCATTATGACTGAATAAAATTCCATCGTGTCCATCAATAGATGAATAGATAAAGAAAACGTGGCACAGTCACATTATATTTCTATTGGACTACACTGTTCTAGTCTGTTTTTCTCCTTCTGAAGATACCGATTTGTACTTAAAGCCCCGTTTGAGATGTCCCCTCCTCTGTGAAGCCTTCCTGGCTCCCCTAACCCAGGTGAAATTAATCATTTCTGCTTACGATCTCAGAGTACTTGATATGTATCTCCATCATAGCACTTGCCTTATTATAATGTCACTGTTTATATGTCTGTCTTTACAGATTTTTTTTAATCTTTGCATTCTTAATTGGGAGATTTAATTCTTAATTTGGGAGATTAAGGAATCTCCCAAATAGACTTAGTGTTCAATCAATCTATGTTGGCTAACTGGGTTGGGGTCAGGGAGGAGAGAGATGGGATGAAATAGTTCTATAAAAACTAATGATAATCACTAAAAATAATCACAGAATAAGCGTAGTATAAACAAGACAAAAAAAAAAGGGAAATGGGAAATGTCATTTTATGTAACTCTAGTAAGAGAAAGTTTTTAGTTTGGCAAAAAAAAAAAAAAAAAAGACTTTTTCCCTAACACTAACTCTAGGAGAGATTTATCATACTAAACCTCATATGAGACATTAACCACATAGTACGTCAGGTCTTTAATCAGAGGGCTACAGATAATAAGAAGTATTCCTTATATGGCCATTTCTTATATCATTCACCATGACAAGCAGACAACATAGTATTACAGCACAGCCCAAAGCAAGCACTGTACAGACCAGAGGAAAACAAGCTGAGCTGTCTGGTGATCCTACTTGATAAAGAGAAAGAATCCAGAGGATGTACTGGAACTTTTAAAGTCCAGTACGACAATTTTGTCTTTTAGCTGGAATGTGAATTCTATTTGCATTTACTAAAACTATTACTATTGTTGGGTTCAAACGTATCCTCACACTAGTATTTTTTGTTTGTTTGTTTGGGTTTTTTCCTTTATTCTTCAATTAATTTCTTCTTTTGGCTTAATCAAGCATTTTATTGTTCTATTTTTTCTGTTTCATTATCCCTTTAGTAATATATTCTATTATCTTTCTTTTGGTGATTATTCTACTAGCAAAATTTAGAAATTGTTTAAAAATATATGTTGTTGACAAATATGTATATATGTATGTATTTAAACATAATGACATAGAAAATTCAGAGAAAAGGGAATTAGAAAAGACATAATAAATACACGCTAACCAGAAAAAGCTGGTGCACTATATAAATATTACATAAATGTGATTCTAAAACAAAAATATTATGTAATGACAAAGAAACAATTTTCCTAAAAGTGTAACAATTTTGAGCAATTTTTCCTAACTACATGGCTAAAATAATTTTAAAATTAGCAAAATTATAATTATAAGAACCGTTTAAATCCATAATCATAATGAGTGACTTAAGCATCCCTCTCTC
This sequence comes from Graphiurus murinus, assembly GCA_004027655.1. Taxonomy (NCBI): domain Eukaryota; kingdom Metazoa; phylum Chordata; class Mammalia; order Rodentia; family Gliridae; genus Graphiurus; species Graphiurus murinus. The sequence goes on along the minus strand of PVLC010003189.1, from coordinate 4,256 downwards.
AATAGCTTAGAGATAAAGTAAATATCAAATAAGAATATTATGGATTTACACAAAATGATTAAGTTTGATTTTATGGAAATATATACAGCTATCTTTCAGTATCTGTGGGAAATTGGTTCCAGGACTCCCAAGGATACCAGAATCTGAAGATATTAAAGTTTCTCATATGAAATGTCATAATATTTGCATGTAACTCATGTACATCCTCCTATATACTTTAAATCTTCTCTAGATTACTTATAATACTTAATAACAATGTAAATACTATGTAAATAATTGTCATATTAACTCATTTGCGAATAGGAACAAGAAAAAAAGTCCATTTGTTTAGTACAGATGCAATTTTTAAAAAAATGTTTTGCATTCGGAGTTGCTTGGATAAGGAATCCATGGACACAGAGTGCCAACTATATATGAATCCCGACCACAACAAGTTTTCAAACATGTAAAATATTTACAATGCCTGACCTTATACTAAATCCTAGAGCAAATATCAGCACTGCCAAGAAGTCAACATAATACTTACCACATTGCCTATTCAAAATTCATTAAATAGAATATATTAATAAAAAGATAACATCTCCAAATACCCACATTTGGAAATTTTAAAATATAATTGTAAGGAATTTGTGGGTCAAGGAATAAATCAAAATGGAAATTAGAAAATATTTTTAAACCAAATGTAAAAATATTACATATTAAAACCTACCAGATGCAGTGAAAGTAGGAAAATATTTGCACTCTTAAACACATAATTTTAGGAAGATAAATGACTGAAAATTAGTACTTTCAATGCAGAAAATTAAATCACAAAATAGCATAAGCAAAAGAAGCATAAGAAATGGAAGAATAAAAAATTACTAAACAGAAAAGAAATAAACACTAGAGGATCACAAGAACCAAAAGCTTTGCCTCCCAGCCTCTCCACAGATGGATTGTTGTGTTTTATTGGTTCTGATTGGCTCAGAAGCCCATCCCTAAGCAATGCTCTGATTGGCTGAGCTTGAATCACATAACTCTGCTGAAGCAGGGAAAGAGATAACACCTTTGGAAGCACATAACCAAAATCAGGGTGCACTTAGAGATCAGTGAATGGCCGGTCTAGGGCAAAAGTAACAGATATGCACCTCACGGCAACTTCAGCCAAATGTCTTATTTTTAAATAGGGCTCCAACCCTATGGGCTCACACCAAGATGAATTTAATTTCCAAATGTCCCCTACAAAATAAAATAAATGGGGTCTGTTGCACAGAATGAGGCAATCCTCTCTAGCCCACCTAAATAAAACATACCTTTTGCCAGAAGGGACTATTTGGGTTGGATCAAATCCGGTACTGATTTCTTCTTTGAAACAGATATCTGCCAACCTGTGTAACAAATTCTCAGTGTCAGTTTCTAAACAACTTTGCTCTTTTCAGGTAGGACCTAATAAACAGAATTTTTTACTTAAAAATAGCACAATACTCTCTGTATAAAGTTCATTTATTCAAGAAATATTTGTTGAATGATGACTATTCCAGGCATTTCTTTTACTGCTGGGGAAGCAAAAGCAAACAACAAAGCCCCTGACCTCTGCCCTCAGTAGTGAGCCTAAGAGGAGAATAAATTCTCAACTACCCAAGTTTGTGAGTTACTTTTACACCCTTTTTAAAGCATTTTACACTGCAGATTTCACAGGTCATTAATCTGGCCAAGCGAAGAGAACATTCTGTTCTTGTGGGAAAGTTCTCTGTTTGATGGGAAACGTGTCTTTAGCATTTAGACTGAGCTTCTGAGGAAGAGCCCATGGAACTGGAACAATTTGTCCAGCCTGGAACCTAGACCTCAACCCCCTCCCAAGTGCAACGTGGTAGACTCTGGAGGTGGGTGGCTGAGAGGGATAGAACAGAATATAAAGAAAGAACATAGGACCAGAACATAAAAAGAGGAACAGAAAGTTAGGGAATGGTGGGTGGGTGTGGGAGAAGAGTAGGTGACACAAGTTAAATTGTGCCTTCTGGGATACTAATCAACAATGGCCTATGCTCCTTGTCAGTTCTCATCTAGAGTTCTGGGAAAGATGCCTCCTCTGAATGATTCAATAACTACTTCAAATGATCTTCAAAACTTCTCACAGAAACACTATTGACTCAAGACCCAGAAAACTAATTTTATGCTATTCTGACTTAATTATGGCAGAGAATAATTGACTCCATATAAAGCCTCATGTTATATTCATGTCATACCACTTAGCTAAAACAGTACATTTTAGATTTCTCTTACATACTTGGCTAACAAGAAAATGGCATTTGATTTCAAAACAAAGGAAAGAACATCAAAATGCAAATACAAATGGGTGGAAACTATGCATTTCAAACAAGGACAATAATTATATGCACAACATCATAAGCTAGTCTTCAAAGAATGTAGGCAATGATTGATGTAAAGTATAAACAAAAGATCTCTTTAGACTGAAGACAATAGTACGTGCAATTTGCATTTCTTGTTGACTACAAATAAATATGTTTCCAAAATTATTTTTATGTGCGTATGTATGTGGACTGGGGATTAAACTCAGGAGCATTCTAACTTTGAGCTACACCCCTGGCTGTATGTATGTATGTATGTATGTATGTATGTATGTATGTATGTCAGTAAGTAGGGATTCATTAAGTTGCTTCCCAAGTATTGGGATTAACCTGTAATCCTCCTATCTCTGCCTGCCAAGTACTGGGATTAAAGTCATGTGCCACCATACCCAGCTCCTAAATTATTTTTAAGAAGTCAAAAAATGTCATACTAATTTCAGGAGTAAAATTTGAACATTTTATCAAAGAAAAAATTTAGAGAGGTCTGAAAGTTTTTTGAAAGGCACAAGAAAGAATTGGAAAGTAGTTGAGTTTGTGGTCCCCAGGAGGGATGGCTTTCTACATACAAAATTCTGTTGCATCTGAATTTTAAAGCAGATCATGACCCCTTTTTTGCTGAAAATCTATCAATGTTTCCCTGATAGTGTCCTTCAAGGTCCTACTCCACCTGGCCTTACTTCTTTATCTTTCTTCCTACATTTCTGCCCTTGACCGTAGCCCTCCAGCCCTGCTGGCATCTATGCTGCTTCTAAAGCACAGCCAGGCGCTGTTACCCCAGGACCTTGTTACTCATGGCTCTTTCTATCCTTCAGTCTTTTCTCGGTGATGCTGTTCCCAACACCCTATTCTCACCACATATACACACCCTTCTCTGCTTGAGAACCATAAAAGCAGGAATTTGTGTTGTCTTCTACTATCTTGTGTCTGACACAAGTGCTGAATGAGTATCTGTTAAATGAAGGACAAACAGTTGGTATCTGAAAATAAGGCTGTAGATTTGGTTAGTGGTCAAGCTTATCATCTCATGAATAAAATTAGTCCCACTCAAAATCACATCTCAACGCACTATACTGTTTCAATTTGAGTTCTTCCAAAAGCAGAGCCTGAGACAAAGGCATTCTTGCAGGTAGTTTATTTGTAAAATGACCCAAGCTTTAGGAATGAGTGACAAAGAGGAATGAAATAAACAAGAGTGAAATGGACCAGGGAGGAAAGTCAATACACAAGACTGACAAAGGGATGTAGTAGCCTTAGAGCAAGCAGTGTCAGGAGATCAACAAAGGTGGGTGGTATCCAAGAATGAGGACAATAAACCTCCTTGGGGCAGGTCAGAAGAAAGTGGTGGAGTTGATGTTAGATGTGTCACGAAGCCAAGCAGAGCTGTGGAGACTGACGAGTTCCCTATTATGTAACCTTTTGATTTCTGGGTAGAACAATTACTCAGAAAGGCAAAATAACTGGGGCTGACTTCATGGGAATGTAATCTGTATGTGCACAGGGCTTGCACTTGGTTTATCACTTTGCTCTGTCTTCAAATTCTTGATATTTTCATGTTCTTTGCAGGGAAATGGATGCAACTGGAAAACATTATGTTAAGTGAGATTAGTCAGTCACAAAGAGTTAAGAAGCATATGTTCTCCCTAATATGCGGATGCTAGGGAGAAGATGGGGCATAGGAGGGTCTCCAGATGAAATGGAGAGATCCTCCATTGATTTAATTGTAGTGGATGCATGGGGCAGAGGGACACCCTAAGGCACATGATGTACTTACACAATCATATCAAGGTCACTCACTGAAGTGAACCTGAGGGGGAGGGAGGGGGAGGGAATGGGGAGGGAATTGGGGAAGGGGTCAAATGAGAAGTGTGTGCAAATATGTTGTTAACAACTTGTACTTAACAAAGATGT
>PVLC010003188.1:79870-101463 GCA_004027655.1 Graphiurus murinus | reverse complement strand
TTTTTTTTTTTTTTTTTTTTTTTTTTTTTTTTTTTTTTTTTTTTTTTTTTTTTTTTTTTTTTGCGGTACTGGGGATTGAACTCAGGGGCATTCTACCTCTGAGCTACACCCCCAGCCCTATTTTTTATTCTTTATTTTGAAACCGAGTCTCTCTAAGTTGCGGAATGCCTCACTAGGTAGCTGAGGCTGGCCGCGAACCGGGATCCTCCGGTCTCAGCCTCCCGAATGCTGGGATTACAAGCGTGCGCCACCACGCCCGGCTCCTGAGTGGTATTTCTTAAAGATAAATACCAATGAATTCCAACTGATCTACTCTCTCTAACCTCTCTTCCGGCCAGAGGAATGAGAGACATTAGTATAGCCAGAAAGAACCTATCCAAACAGTGTAAACCCTGCATCACTGATGAAATGTAGCTGTCCAACTTAGTTACCAAAACACGGGGCTGTCCCGGTCATCCTTGACTGTGTAGTATTCTTTATCGGTTTCAATTGCTTTGGTTAAACCAAAGTCTCCAATTTTCACTTGGTGTTCACTCTCAACAAGGACATTTCTTGCTGCCAAGTCCCGATGAACGTATTGCCGAGAACCCAAATAGTCCATCCCCTAAGAAAGAAGCCAGAGTAAACAATATTGCGAAAGTCATTTCAGATTGTATTTTGTATTTATCAATTCATTTTTTAAAAACCCAGAAATATCATTTCATTCACATCACTGACAATTTTTGTGGTTTGTACTTTTAAGTAAGAATAATAAAATCAAACTGACTCAAAGAAATTCGTATTTTAAAGCAGTCACACTTAACAAATCCTTCACTTTCCCAGTAGAGGCTCATTTTTCATCCAAAAAGTACAAAGCAAAGTCAACTCAGTACAATTACAACAAAGTTCCCTACTTGTGGTCTGATTACAAAGAAATTACCCAGGGCAGAATGCCCGGTTTTTTTAAACACCCTTTTTCCCCTTCTTTTTACCTTGCAAATCTGAACAGCATATTTTAGCTGCTGTTTAAGGTTAATTTTGTTCTTATTCTTTGGAAGATATTCCTTAAGGCTTCCCGAAGGGAGAAATTCCATGATGAGCTTGATACCATTTCCTCCTGTTTAGAAAAAACGCACAGCATGAGGCTGCCAGTGGGGACACAGGATCTGGAGACAGAGGGCCTGGCGTGGGTTTGGTTTCACCCTGGAAGCACAGACAGACTCCTAGCCTCTTTCAGCGCAGGATCCTCAGCAGGGGACAGGGATGGCAACACTCCGCTCCCTCCTTAGTCACAAGCATCACAGGTTTTTAAAATTGAGTCACATCCTTCCACTACCTGTCTTCTTAAAGGACATACACGAGTGGGACGCTGGCTTGTAAATATGATGTGACTGTTAGTAAATACCACCACTACTAAATGCTACTTGCCACCTTGACGTAGACAAGTATGACAGTGCCCTGGATCAGAGGAGTAGGGAAAGAAGGGGGTGGGAGGTTCACTTCCACATGGGCGTCAGTGTAGGCCCTGGGTGGTGAACCCTGAACAGTCAAGGCTGGAGAGACTCCCTGGCTGGGAAGGAGGGTGCGTTGCTTCCCCGAGAGGCCTGCAGTGCTGAGGGAGTGGACAGGGGCCATGGCTAGTGTGTTCAGCTGGCCTAGATGAGGCGGAGGGCTGCCTGCTCTGCACTGGCCTTTGGGACAAGGAGTCACTGTCTTTATGTCAGGCTCCCTTTGCAACACATACCATCCTCGGTGCAGATCCCTTTGTACTTCACGATGTTCTCATGATAGAGGTTCCTCAGGATTTCTATCTCCTTCTTCAGATCAGCTATGTGGTTACCTCCACTCTCGGGCTTCAGGGACTTGACAGCTACCTGCTCCCCTGTGTTGTCCCCCTCTGGGTCATATCTGCAGAGTTCAACCTTCCCAAAGTGACCCTAGAGAGAAAAATGCACATGTCGTTGTCAGAGAAGTCTCAGCCTCCCTGAAGGCGGCAGGGACTAGTTAACAGCCTAGTCTGACCTCTGCAGGCAGAAGGCTCTCACCTGCACTCTGCCCACCCACCACTCTCCTGGCCTCACTCCCCTGATACTGAGCTAAGACGAGGGAAGCAGCAGCTGACTGATGAATCCACACGCCAATCCCAGTTTCCAAGAAAATGTACCCCGCAAGGGGATGAAGATTGCCTCTGGACCTGTAGGGCAACTGGGGCATTCTCTGACAGCCTGGGGCCCACACTATAATCCTTTATTCTTTTCTTTTGGCAGTACTGGGGCATTCTACCTCCAAGCTACACCCTCAGCCCTATTTTTTTATTCTTTATTTTGAAACATGGTCTCATTAAGTTGTGAAGGGCCTCACTAAGTAGCCGAGGCTGGCCGTGAACCTGTGATGCTCCTATCTCAGCCTCCCAAGTACGTGATTACAAGCGTATACAACCATACCTGGCTATAATCCCTTTAAAAGCCATGGGACTGGACCCCAGCTAAGCCACTTACTGATGAGGTTGGACACTCAGCCTTCTGACCTGCTGCTGCTGTGCTTTCCAACAAAACAGTGACAAGCCCCCTGGGGTGCTGTAAGAACTGAGGACTTGTGCTTATGACACTGCCCAGCACAGATGCTAGCACACAGTGAATTCTTGAGGTGTGCCACAGCTATTCCATTAAGTCAACTATAGAAGATCTGTATAAAAACATAAATCCCTGAGGCCTCTCTGGGCACATTAACTATTAGAAACTTCCATTCAAGGTCTGAAGGAAAGATCAGTAGTCTATCCTGGCATTCTGTGTAGTAAATCCATCCCTTGTTTAAACAGCCTCACAGAGCCAGGTGCCATAATGCACACCTGTAATCCCAGTACTTGGGAGGCTGAGACAGAAGGATCACAGGTTTGAGACCAACCTCAGCAATTTAGTGGGACCTTGTTTCAAAATAAAAAATAAAATAGGGCTAGGGATTTGGCTCAGAGGTAGAATGTCCCTGAGTTCAATTCCCAGCACTACAAATAAATAAATAGCCTCACAGGAGCCAGGCGTGGTGACGCACGCTTGTAATCCCAGCATTCCGGAGGCTGAGACCAGAGGATCAGTGTTCACGGCCAGCCTCAGCTACCTAGTGAGGCACTCCGCAACTTAATGAGACCTGGTTTCAAAATAAAGAATAAAAAATAGGGCTGGGGGTATAGCTCGGAGGTAGAATGCCCCGGAGTTCAATCCCCAGTACCGCAAAAAAAAAAAAAAAAAAAAAAAATAGCCTCACAGGATATCTGTCCTCAGAAAAGTCAGAGACAGAGATTTTTCTATTTCTACCATATCTGTACCTAATCCCCTGCTGTCTCATAGAGACAAGTCCCTTGAAGGAACTGACCCATGTCCTGGGTATTTCGACAGCCACATGTGCAGTAGAGATGTGTGTTCTAGCATGGCTATGTATCAAGTGGACTGAGCCAAAATGCAGGCAGGTGCCTTCTCTTAAAAACTTTGACCCATAATGAGGGAGACCAGGAAGTAGCTCTCTGCAAAGAGGTGATGGGCAAGCAGAGAACCAGGCTATCGGCAACAGGGAGGTTGGTATAACTTGCCTCTCCCAAGTCCCGGATCCGCTTTAGGAAGCGCTTTTCAAAATGTGTGGGATCCACCTCAGTTGTTGGCTTTTTTTCTGAAACAATGTCTGGATCTAATAGAAAAGAAAACAGGTTTAAAAGCAAGTGATGGCCAGGGATTGCCACCTCCCCCACCACTCTCCACACCATGGCTGGTCCTGGTTAGACAGCACCGGGCAACAACTTACTCTGCTCTTCAAGCTTGTTAATGTCCCTCATGATGGCTCGAAAGAAGGGTCTCTGATTGGGGTCATAATTCATGCAGCGCGTCATGAGGTCAGCCAGCTCCTTGCATGATGGTGTCACTGGCCTACACCGGCTTTCATAGAATCTCTCTTTCTGTAAAGAAGAGGGACACTTGGAAGACACTGAGGAGCTGTACACAAGCCTTCTAGCCCCAGGTGAGAAACAATTACAATTCCTAATTTAATTCCCAGCATGTCTACTGAAAGGTGAATTTCATAAACGTGTTACTGTGGCCTCATTCCAGCATAGAGAAATCTCAGATCTGATAATAATAATCCAAATTTGAGGAGGAGGGACTGTGTATCCCCCCTCCGGAGACGCTACATTCCATTAAGGTCAGGCAGCCTTTCTGGAATGCAATGTAGCAACTTTTATAACAATCTTCAGATTCTTCAAACCCTCTGAATCATGAATTCCAATAACTGAATGACTCAGAAATAAATCAGATATGAGCAAAGACTTATGTACAAAGATATTCCCTGCAGAATTAGAACATTGGCAATTTGAAAATAACAAAAATGCCAAATGTAAAAGTAGTCAAATAAATTAACTCTTATGCAATTAACTCATTAAATTTATAAAAATTATGACTTATGAAATCTCATAGGAAAGTATTTATAATGTTAAATTTAAAAGACTCCAGATATATAACTATATGTAGCACTGACCTGATTTTTTTTTTAAAAAGGAAAATACAAATGCACTATAAGAAAATATACCAAAGTATTGAGTGATCAGATATAACAGGGATGACTTTTTAAAAACATAGTTTTTCAGGAACAAGACAAGATGTCCATTATCACCACTTCTGTTCAATATAGTATTTGAGATTCCAGCCAGAGAATAAGGCAAGGAAATCAAAGGTGTAAAAATAGAAAAAGAAGAACTAAAACTATCCCTTTTTGCAGATGACATGATACTATACTTAGAAGACCCAACAAAGTCAATAAAAAAACATAGAACTAATCAACAAATTCAGCAAAGTGTCTGGATACAAAATCAATCTTAAAAAATCAGAAGTTTTCCTGTATGCCAACCATAAATCCACTGAAAAAGAAATCCAGAAAACAATTCCACTCACAATATCACCCTGAAAAATAAAATACTTAGGGATAAACCTAACCAAAGAGGTAAAAGACCTCTATAAGGAAAACTATAAAAAGTTGAAAAAAGAAATTGATAAAGACCTTAGAAGATGGAAAGATCTTCCATGCTCTTAGATAGGCAGAATAAATATCATCAAAATGGCCATCCTCCCAAAAGTAATCTACAGATTCAATGTGATACCCATGAAATTACCAAGGTCACTCCTCACAGACAAAGAAAAATCAGTCCTTAAATTCATTTGGAACAACAAAAAGCCCAGAATAGCCAAAGTAGTTCTTAGCAACAAGAACCATGCAAGAGGCATCACAATATCTGACTTCAAACTATACTACAAAGCCAAAGTAATAAAAACAGGATGGTACTGGCACAAAAACAGACACTTAGACTAATAGAACAGAATAGAAGATTCAGAAACAAACCCACACACTTACAGTCAATTGATTTTTGACAAAGGAGCCAAAAACATACACTGGAAAAAAGATAGCCTCTTCAACAAATGGTGTTGGCAAAACTGGTTAACCATATACAGCAAAATGGAAATAAACCCTACTTTTTCATCCTGCACAAGAGTAAATTCAAGATGGATCAAAGACCTGGAAGTCAGCTACTTGAAGAGGGCATAGGTCCAACACTTCAACACATAGGCACAGGTAAAAACTTTCTCAAAAAGACCCCAAAGGCACGAGCAACTCAAAGGAAGATCAATACATGGGACTGCATTAAACTGAAGAGTTTCTGTGCAGCAAAAGAAACTATCAAGAACCTCAACAGAGAGCCCACAGATTGGGAGAAAATTTTTGCCAGCTACTCCTCCGATAGAGATTAATATCTAGAATATACAGAGAACGCAAGTAACTCACAGCTAACAAAACAAATAACCCAATAAAAAATTGGGCATAGTATCTAAATTGACACTTCACAAAAGAAGAAATACAAATGGCCAATAAATATATGAGGAAATGTTCAACATCATTAGCAATCAGAGAGATGCAAATCAAAACTACCTTGAGATTTTACTTAACCCCAATTAGAATGACAATTATCAAAAACACAACAACAAATGCTAGTTTCTCTCTAGTTTCTACCCTGTAGCTGGACCCCCAAAGCACTAGATACCATTTGTGGAAACCTTATATCCTTATTTTGGCCTAAGTCCTCTGCCACCCCTAATATACTCAAAGGAAGGCAAAGCCTATGTCTATTTCATAGTATATACCAGGACAATGTCTGGCACACAGCAGGAACTCAATAGACATTGCGTGTTAGTTTTGCTGAATAACAGACACTAAAATCTCTGTTAAATGATACTGCAACAATCTACTTAGCAGGAATGTATGCTTGTCACTCTACTTAGTTATTCTCTAAGGACTCTACAGAATAGTTATTATTTATCCCCATTTTACAGACAATGAAACTGAGGCTCAGGGAAGTCACGTGATATTTGTGAGATTACAGCCAGCAAGCTTCTGGGGTAGATTCAAACTTGTGCCCATCTCCTTCCATAGTGTGAAGCTTACTAATAATTCCAGGCAGGTCCATTGGCAGTGAGTCTCACTCACACAGGCCCTGGGAACACCTGCTCACCTCGATCAGTGTCTTATCTTTCAGGGGGATCTCGCCGTTGTAGCAGATTTCCCAGAGTGTGGTTCCAAAGCTCCACTTGTCAGCGGCCACGCTCAGATTCTTGGAGTCCTCGACACACTCAGGAGCTATCCATGGGATCCGCTCTATGCACTCTGAAGAAAGATGACAGACATGCACACATCAGCTCTGGGGGTCACCAGGGGACAACACTCATTACAGCAAGAACCTGAGCTAATGACGAAACTGTTTCTGGCAGTGCTCCCCTAACACAGACCTGCAAGGCCCAGTGAAATCCTGCCACTTCCCTGAGTCTCCCCCAACCTCAGCTGCACAACTTCCCTCTCCTCTGCATTCTCACAGCATTGTATGGGCCTCTCTAATTCCCCCCATTGTTTTGCTTGTTCTGGTGTTAATCGGTATCTGCATCTCAGACCCTCACAGAGGACACACCCTTGACAGACCCAGGCATGCCTCAGGAATGGTGGACAGTGGCCACATGATCACCATCCATCAGGCACAGAAGCTCGACCCTGGCTTCCCTGCCCAGAAGTGGTTCCCTAGGGGTCATTTGCAAGGCTTGTTTTTCATCTTGGTTGCCTCCCAAAATGGGCCCACTCTTTATGTAATGGAGCAAACTCAACATGCTGAGCTGATCAAAACTCGGTACTGATGGCAGAAGAGGAACTGGCAGGCTCCTGTCCCCAGGCCTTGGGCCTGCTGGTCCTCCCTGAGTGACCCTCCAGGTATGAATGGTACAGTGAGGGTCAGTGCCTCGGTTCCAGGGCAGTCCTTTCCTCTGGAGCCTGTGACATGACATAACCTAATTCATGACAGGGTGAGGCCACAACGATCGCTAGAGAAAGGGGACGAGGTGCCTCCCGAACTGCCTACTATGGTGGTGCTCCAGAAGAATGCAGGAGGACCCAGAAGGCCCAGCTCCTTCTCCAGGATCCCTGACAATCCTCCAGAGCCCGTGGCCCCCTCTGTGCTACCCCAGTTCCTTGATCACAGCACCGTCACCATGCGGACCTTGGCTGGGCTGGCAGGGACCCCCCCCATCTCAGATCCACATCCTTGCCCAGGGCACAGCAGGAGCACAGTACACCTGTTTGCTGATTTCTTCCCTAGAGGGAGATCTAACCCAGCCTAGCCCCTCCCACATGGGCCAGACCCCTGGCTTGGAGTGGGCAGGGGGAGGGGGAGGCGGGGGCCACACACCTTGCCTGGACAGTACAGTGACGGGGATGCCAGGGTCGCTGAGTTTGATGAACGGGCCAATCTCGCTGTCGATGCCCTCACGGGCCAGGAGGAGGTTTTTAGTACAAACGTTCCCATGGACGAGGTCTTTATCCTCCTATAGAACAGAAAGGATAGGATGGCAAGGGGCTGTCTTGCTTCCCCACACCCATGTCCAGCCCTGGCCCCTCAGGTTCCTCCCCACTCACAGCCACAGCCTGGCCTTCCCACCGATGAGCCCTGTTACTCAGGCACATCACACAGTGCCCTTTGGCTCCAGCCTCCTCATCAATGAGATATACCTAACAGCAGAGTGTGCCTCACAGGGTTTATTGAGGATTAAAGTGAGCAGAATCTAAAACACATCATGGAACAGCTGGTTCATGATGAGCAACCAGTTAACTTCAGCTCTGATGGGTGCTCACTACTCTTACTCAAGCCAGGGTCAGTCCTGATGTGAAGCCTTATCCCTGGAACAGGACGTGTAAGTGAGCCCTGCAGAACAGCACAGCTACCAACTTTGCTGTGCACCAGGAGCACCAAAGTCTCAGAGCCTGGGTGCCGGGAACCCGAGGGGAGGGCTCCTCCCACCTGGTGCTACTGCCTTCCTCCTGTCACCCCTATGAAGACATCTGGTTTTGGGTGGGGACCACCACGGACATGAGAACATTCTTACCAGGTAACTCAGGGCACTCGCCAGCTGTTTGGCAACCTTGAATTTCCATGGTGTAGTGAGAACATCGCTCTTTCGGTGCATGAAGAGATCCAGGGGCCCCCCCTCCACAAACTCTTCCACCATGATATCTGCAGGCAGGAAAACAGCACATCTGGAACCTTCCAGCTGTCTGGGACAGCACTCTCCCTCATCCCCTTATAGGAGCCCTCTTTGGTGGACAGTACTCAGCTTCACAGTACACAAATATCCTTGCAAGGTGCAAATGGCATGGTGCTTCCGAGCTGGACAGGCCTGGGTTCAACTCCAAGCTCTTCCACTTGTAATCTGGGTGACCCTGAGCAAGTGAGCCTCAGATCCCTCATCTGTAAATATGGAGACAGCAATAGCCACACTTCCTAGAGGTCTGGGAGGGCTATATGTGATGAGGTGAAAGCCTTGGTTAAGTGTCTAGGCTCCACAGATGGCCACCATCGCTGTTGCTACTCCTATCACTGTACACCGCAATACAGAGGTCAAGCTCCTGTAGGAAAAACCTCCCTCACAGCAGGACTTATGTGTGAGCACACTACTGGATTTCACAGGAAACAAGGTACTTGGGGTTAAAAAAAAAAGTTCATCTTCTAAACTTGTATTTCAGAAATTCAGAGGTGGCGGCCATCCATCTCTTTCTAGCCGCTTCAACCTGAAGACAGGTGATCAGCAGCGGCCAAAGGCCCAGCCTTCAACCATCTGATACCAAGAGAAGCTGGAGCCTGTTCATGGTTCAAGGCAGCCCGTGTCCTTCACAAGCCGCCTCCTGCTTGGCTCCACTGCTGCGGGCTCGCGCTCTCCTGTCGCTGCTCTGAACACTTTAGCCCTGTGTCGTCCAGCACAGTGTGGGCCCAGAGTGGCCGGAAGGAAGTATGGGCTGTAGTTCCAGGGCCACCACTGACTCATACAAATGACCTGCTGAGCACCTGGATTCCTTCAGTTGCAAAGAGAAAGGCAAGAAGCCTGGGTGCCATGAAGGCAGCCTTCCCCACCCCACCACACCCCACCCCACTTCCAGGGGCCTCACAGCACCCACATTCCCCAGCCATGGCCGGAAGCCACCTTCAAGAGAGAACACACTTACTCTCCACGTCTCGGACACAGACGCCATAGAGGTACACGATGTGTTTGTGGGAGACCTGTCTCATCATGCTGGCTGCTTCGAAGAAGGCCTGTGGAAGAGGAAGACAAAGGAATGTCTAGGGTCAGCCTCCACTGCCACGGGAAAGCGAACGGACCCCAGGAATGCTGTACGCTTTCACCACCCTAGGCCCTGAAAACTGTTGCCTGGCCTTGACTAATTAGAGGCATTGCCGCACCTTGACCTCTGGGCCTGTGTGGCTGGTGTGGAATTCATTTAGGAAAGCCAACAGGATGCAGCGCGAGGCTGGCATGGCAAGCTGCCTGGCAATATTCCCATTAGATACTCATGTCCACCTCTCTTCCTTTAAACTTGGGGAAAAACATTTTGTGTTTAGTGCTATGTTAGAATACAAGGGAAACCAAGATAGCAGATCTCTGCTCCGGTCTGCCTTCGTCTCTTAACAGCCTGTGGGATCCTGGGTAAATCCTATGAGTCCTCTAGGCTTTCATTTTCCTTCAGGAGCCCGGACTAACCCCCCCACCCCAGGAACTCAGACCTCTCAAGTGGTTCCAGGGCTCCGGGGGCCTACCTAAGAAGATAGGGAAGAGTGAGGGAAGGAAGGGACAGTCCAGGTAAGAGGGGCTCAATCCACAACACGGTCAACCCTCCATCACTTTACAAACCAGGCCTATTTGATATTACATTAAAGAGAGGAACTCTGATTGGAAGGCCAACGTGAGAATCACTAGGTCCAAATGAGGACGAAGGATCTTCCCTACCGACTGCTTCCCTGGTTCCAGAAATGGGGGAGCACTTACCAGAGAAATGTCCCTGTGGCTGGGGTCTAGGACTTTGAGGATCACTTTTATTCTCTTCTCTTCGGCAGTCCCTTCATCGTCCTTGTAATCCACCAGGGTCCCAGAGTAGATGTGTGTCCTTGTACCTCTTCCGAGGTGCTCGCCCTGAGGGAAGAGGCAGAAGCTGGGTGACCTTACCTGCAGCTGCGTGATGGCCCAAGTCTGAGACTGAGTCCTTAATGGGAATGCCAAATATGGATGGGATGGGGAGAAGGAGCCCCAAAGCTCACAGCTTCTGGAGCTAACTTGGCCAAACACAGCTAGGATGGTTCCTGGGCCCCAGGAACCTCCGTACTCTCTAAAACCTCCTGCTTTCAACCTCAAGGACTGGCCAATAGCAAAAACTCAATCTTAACCTATCACAAAACTGCAAACAGTGCCATCAACAGTCAGCCACATCAGCCCACTCCAGGGCTCCAGAGCAGACCCAGGGAGGACCTCGCACTGCGGCCCCTCCACTCTCAGTCTGCAGGACAACGTGAGGAGCTGGTAACCCTTTGCTCTACTGCTTCTTGGCCATTTAACTCAGGGACATTCCTTCACTGTGTTCAATCTTGCCCACTCTCTGTAAATAGGATACTAATGGCTATTATAACAGTCAAATAAGGAGGCAGGAGTAGTGGCGCATATTTGTAATCCCAATACTTGGGGAGGCTGAAACAAAAGGCTCACAGGTTCAACAGCCTCAGCAAATAGTGAGACACTCAACAACCTAGAAAGACCGTTTCAAAATAAAAACTAAAAAGGATAGCGGTGTGGCTTAGAGGTAGAATGTTCCTGGGTTCAATTCCCAGTACCACCAAAAAAAAAAAATCAAATAAGGTACAGACTCTAGCACATGGTGAGTGCATTTTGTTTGCGAGCCACCTAGACGAGGTGCTCATTGTTTCTCACATAGAGCCATTCACACCGCATCCATCTATTCAGCGTGTGGGTCCATGGGTGCAGGCATGCTATGCTTTATTTATTTATTTATTTTTTGGTTTTTTTTGGCGGTACTGGGGATTGAACTCAGGGGCATTCTACCTCCGAGCTATACCCCCAGCCCCATTTTTTATTCTTTATTTTGAAACCGAGTCTCACTAAGTTGCGGAGTGCCTCACTAGGTAGCTGAGGCTGGCCGCAAACCCAGATCCTCCAGTCTCAGCCTCCCGAATGCTGGGATTACAAGCATGCGCCACCATGCCCGGCTCATGCTATGCTTTAACAGTAACACATCTGCCCCGGCAATCCCACAGAGTAGGAGATATGACGACAGGCAGAGACTGGGGTGGTGGGCCCTTGGTTCTTCTCATGTGAGAGGGGACAATACCACCAGACAGTGGCAGGAGGGCTGAATGAGATCACCTGTGCAAAGCCCCCAGCACATAACAGTCTGTCTCTAAGGACCCATCCAGATGGAGCTTCGATTCTTCTGATTTTTAAATTGTTACTATTTGGAAATCAAATTATGACTCATGAAACTTTCACTGTCAAGCTGTGGGCATTGTCTCCACAAAACTTGGAAATTGAAGGTGCATTACTCTGTGATTCTAAGACCCCTTGTAAATGCAGAATACAAGCTGTGGCAGGTGTCTAGGGAATCAGCCCTGTCCCCTGTTAATTAGGTGTATTAATTTGCACAAACACCATCATTTGTCATCTGTAGTAGCGGAATGGCCATACATCTACCCTGTCTGCTATATCCTGGCAAGGAAGGACCTGTGACTATTCATTAAAGCTGCAACTGTCAAGAAGTGATTCATCAGGGTTATGGGAAGCTGTATTCCCAGAACATGCAGTAAAAGCCATATGCTTTCAGAATAATGACTCACCCCTGGAAGGGTGCCTGATTCCAGTGGCCAGGCCATGGCAGTATGCCGTCAGAACCCTTAGAGACCCACGATGGTCCTTCGTGTCCACTCCAGCCTCCTTCCATGCCCCTCCCTCTCCCTCTATGCAGCTACTTGCTGTTCACCCTCCTCCTTGGTGCCCCTTCTCCCAGGGGCCATCCCTGTTCTCCTAAGACTTGGCCTTGGACGTTCCCACATCTTGCTGTCCCAGCTACCTATGGACTTGGCTCTTGACAATGACCTACTTAAGGCAGACGAGAGCTGCCTCCTGCACTGGACTACACTGAAGGAAGCAACTGCACCTGGCATGTGTGAATGCTTCATCACTGCTGGCAAAACAGATGCGGAAGGCATGGAGGGTGGTGGTTATCTGCCCAGAGGCTTAAAGGCAGAGAAAGAGGGCAGGCTTCAAGCACCATGTTGAGTTTTAGACAGAAAACAGGTTGTAGTACTAGGGCTCTGGCGATTTTAATCTCAGGACATGCAGCTCTTGATGCCACCAGAGGGACAGAACATGGCAGTGATGGGCCTTCAGTGAAGAAATCATTTGAAAAGGAGAACTAACAATCAGGCCCCGTGCCAGCCACCCTCCCAAGCTCCTGCATAGCAAGGAGCCCATGACTCGATCTCCAGGCTCTACAAGGTATTGCAGTATACCCCAGGTGTGACGTGGCCCTGGACAGATTCCTCCTCCCCACAGTTGTCTGCTTTGCCGCCTATCCTTGTCACATGTAGCTCCATCTAAGGGACTGGGGAAAGGTGGCAGAACAGAAAGCGAGATTTGCCTTGGGTGTCACAGCCCTCGTCCAGGGACACCTGGGCCTGCCCAAGGCTGTCGATGCTGCACAAAGGCCTCCAAAGGTTGGGACAATGGTCTGAGTCCCCATGAGGGACCCATTTCTCAAGCTGGGTCATGTCCTGCCAATTCACTGTGTTCTTTGTTCCCCAGCCCTGCTTCTTCTACATCTGCCTTCAGAAAGAACAGGATTAAACTTTGGAAATGCTGGCACATGGCAAGCTGTTGAGCAGTAAGGGGCATCGGTCCAGCTCCCCCGGAGAGCCCCGACTCCAGCCTCCCTTCAACGCCCCATCACAACAGAAGGTCCTTCCACCCAAGGTAACCCATAAACCCTGACCAACCCCTTCCTTAAGGCCAAGTGTCTCTGAGGAGCATCAGCCAGCCTGGGTAGATGGGAGGGTGCTAGATGAACTGCTTCAACTGTGAAAGGAAGGTCTTCTTGCTCTTTTCCTGCTAGCATTTCCCCAAATCCAGACTTCAATCCCCACCAAATCCCAGGCTGCTCCGTGTAAGGAGGCAGGAATGAGGCTAGACCAGCCTGCAGCAATGACTCACTTGTACAATATCTTTCTTGAGGATCCGATCAAAACTCAGCTGGCTCATGGGGTAGACGGGCTGCCATTCCTGGGCTTTCTTGGTGGCCACCAGCAGATTGGAAATTTCTGTGGAAGAGATTGGAGAAGTCTGAGCATAGTACCAGAGGTCCATACTCCCAGCCAACCCATCAGTACTGGGCTTGCTGAACAGACAATGTGCCTTTGTTAGCTTGGTCATTCAACAAACAGTTTATAAGGTAAGTACCTGATTCATGCCTCCAGGAGCCCACAGGCTAATAACAGGCAAACTCCTCAAATAATCAGTCAAACAGAAAGTTACAATTTGTCCAGCTGATCTAAAGGACTGGCCCAACCTGCTCCAAGGTTCATATCATAGGATCTGTTCTGATAAGAGAGGTCAGCTGGGTGCCTGTAATCCCAGTACTTAGGAGGCTAAGACAGGAGGATTATAGGTCTGAGGCTAGCCTCAGCAACTATGTAAGACCTTCAGCAACTTAGACCCTATTTCAAAATAAAAAGTGCCAGAGGTGTGGCTCAGAGGTAGAATGTCCCTGGATTCAATCCCTGGTACAAAAAAAAAAAAAAAAAAAAAAAAAAAAAAAAAAAGCAGGGGGGCATCAAGGAAAGTTTCTCTAAGGAAATTAAATTTTAAATCTAAGAATGAAATTTCTATTTTGTTTTTTGCTTTACCTCCACTAGTACAAGGCAGGCACTCAACAAGTATTTGTGTTTTTTTGTTTTGTTTTGTTTTTTGCTTTGTAGCATTGGGATCAAACCTAGGCCATATGCTGGGCAGGCACTCTGCCCCTGAATTTCACCCCCTGCTCTCAGCACATTCTTGTTAAGTGTATGAATGAACAACTAGGAGAGATCTGAAGGAGGAGAAAGGCAGAAGCTTGAGCCTAGGAGGGTGCTGGAACCCTGGGAAAGAGAGAAAACAATATTGTTGTGAAAGAGAGGAAAGGCAACCTAGAAAGAAGGCCCTCTGTGAATCTGTCTGGACGTAGCAGTGCTGGCACCAAGGAGGTACTCACCCAATGCTTCTTGAATGTGTAGCTTAGGAGTGGATCCTCCCCCAAACAGGCTGACTCAAACAAGCCCAACACACAACAAAGTCTACGGGGCAGGGTTGGCACAGGTGGCTAGCTAGAAATTTACAATATGCAAAGATTGCCTTTCCCATCACAGAGCCACTGCAAGCTGCAGGGAGCAACACTGCAGCTGCAGGAGTCGCACTGAAGTTGGAGACAGCTCTATCCACTTCCCACTCAAGACAGCTGCCCTAGTCGGTATGAATCTGGGTGCCAGACGCTGGCCCCAGGCAAGGGCTCCCCCTGCTACCGAGTCTTGGGCACTCCTTCCGCACTGCTTTCCTGATTCTACCTGTTCCCTGGGTAAAATCCAATTCAAGCAGGCAACAGAGGGCTGCCTGAGGGAGGAAAGGAGGCAAAAAGGGCCACTTGACTGTGTCCTTGGGGCAAAGCTTGGGCAGCAGAGCCAGAACCATGTGGGAAATGAGAGAGGAGGACAGAAAGGGACTGCTCGGGGACTAGTTATCTGTAGAGTGTTTCAGGGAACATGGTACTAGGGCGGACAGTGTGAGCAGGGAAGCCACTTAACCCCCAAGAACCTGTGTTTTCCCAGGGGAACAGCAGTGACCTCCTCAGGTCACTCTGCAGGTAGATGAGATGATACACAAGAAGGGCTTTCTTCAGTGCCTGGTGTGCAGTAAAAGTTTCATCATGGGTAGCCACTGTTATCAATTTTGACCAGTCGCATCATTGTCCTGCACTGGGGAGCCTAACCTTGCACAGCAAAGGGCAGAAGTTCCCAGTGGTAGAGCCCAAGGGAGCAGCAATCAAGTGCCACACCTGCTGACAGGTGAGGACGACTGACTGGATGGGTGCTAGGTCCTCACATGCTTTCTAACACAAATGTCCTCCTAGATGTGGAGCTGGGCATTGGGCTGGATGAAGCACAGAAGTGGTGGCTTTGCTTGGCCACCACATGCCTTCTGAGTGGCCTTCTGTGTTTTCACTTGGCTTTTTATTTATCCCAGGAGGAATTTCTTGGTTGTATTTTCAACTGAGAAACTGAGATCAGGGGGTCTGGTTATTGGCATCCTGTGGTTAGAACGGAGGAGCTAAGCACCCCCCAAATGATGCTCACACGCCAGATTTTCAAGATTTTGCCACTTCTCTAATTTTCAGGTGGTGGAGAGAAAAAAGAGGGCTTTCAAGGACCCACCTGAGGAGGCCTTGCTCCCTAGTCTCACTCTTCCTCTCCTGCTGATGGCTGCACCACATCTTTGTAAAGACAGAGAGAATGCAGGGGGGAAAACCAATGGACCTGGGGTCAGACGAGGTGAGTTCAAATCCCCACTCTTCCTCTTACTTAAGTGGCCTTTGGTGAGTATAACAGAAATAAAAACATACTTTGGGTTCTGAGGATTAAAAGACTGAAAATGTAGCTAGGTGTGGTGGTGCATGCTTATAATCTCAGTACTTGGGAGGCTGAGACAGAATGATCATGGGTTCATGGCCAGCCTCAGGTACTTAGTGAGATTCTCCACAACTTAGTGAGACTCTGTTTCAAAAATAAGGAATAAAAAATAGGGCTGGGCATGTAGCTCAGAGGTAGAATGCCCCTGGGTTCAATCCCTAGTACTGAGGGAAAAAAAAAAGACTTAAAACATGAAAGCCCTTCCAACAGTGTCTGTCAAACTATAAGCTTATTAAACCTGGTAGCAGCCATGATTATTATTATTACTCATTGCTACTATTATAACTCCTGCTGATACCATCAGCCGTGTGCCCTTGAGCAAGACACTGAACATCCCTGAGACTCAATTCCTCACCTTTATAATAGCTATAAAGAGCCACTATGTGGATGGAAGAAATGAAATATGCATGTAACTGCCTAGGACACAGCAGGCACCCATCGATATGGTAGATACTGCCACAATCATCACTGGACAGACGTCGCTGGACAGACGTCACTGCACGCTGGTCCTGTGCTGAACCCTGTGCTTCCCACGAGCCACAGAGCGGTGAGATCCAGACTCTGTTTCAAGAGTTCATAAGCAAGAGGGAAAGGCAGACACTAACCATCCTCACTGCTGTGTTTCAGGAGCCTCAACAGAATCCCCAGTTTTTGAGGTCTCACAGCCAAGTGGCAGATTTATTTTCAAGCCTAAAAAACCTTTGCAGAACATCTTTAAGCCTAAAAACAGAGGCTGCAATTATCCCCCGAGGCTGGCAGGAAACCCTATCTGATCCGCAGTAACACAGGTCCTTCTTCTTTGGCTAGTTCAGTGACAAGCACCCTGCTGACAACAGACTTGAGAGGTGCTCAGTCCTGTCCCACTCTTCTCCTTCGGTAGTTCCCCACTCCCAGAGCTGGTCTGTCGGGGTGGCCTCCATGTCAGAGGCCTCCCCTCTGGAACGGTGCAAGGAAATCTCATCCTGGCCTCCGGCCTTCCCTATTCCTGTGGCTGCTCTTCTCCACTTCCTCATCTTCACCCAGAGACCACGTATCCCTAGGAAGTAAAACCTGCTTTCAATACTGGAAGGAGAGATGATGTGAGTAAATTGGACCATTGTGTTTTAAGGTTTTCACATGCTCTGAGGTCTCATGGCCAAGCAGTGAACACGAACATCTTCAAGCCTAAAAACAAAGGCTGCAGTTATTCCCTGAGGCTGGCAGGAGACCCTACCTAACCCACAAGAACACAAGTCCTTCTTCTTTTACTGAGTTCAGTGACAAGCACCCTGCTGAGACTAAAACATGAAGCAAGCATCAAGGCCAGGGCCCCGTGGGTGTCCACTCATGACATGAAGACTCAGACAATTCCCTTAAAAGAACAAGACTGACTCAAAGAGGACCCTCAGTGTCTCTTCCTCTGACACCTGGGCCTCAAAAGCAACTGTGTGGCCCTTTTGGGGGGACTGGCTCTTCAAAGGGCAGGATCTGACCTGTGCAAAGCAGTATCTTGGGGTGAGGGAACAACAAAAACCCACTATCCAGGGTTCTGAAGTTCAGGTTGGATCTGGCACTCACACCCTTCTCTGACCTGGATCTCCAGTAAGACTCACTTCTATGGGCCTCAATTTTCTTATCCATGAAATGAGGTGCTTAATCAGGTGACCCCTAAAATGACCCTCCAGTCCTCATATTCTGAGAGACTATGAATCCGCCTATAGGACATCAGTGACACTGTTCATGAGGTTTAAAAAAGAACAGCAGGGTCCCTGACCCTTTGCCTCAATTTTGTTCCCTGATCTTCCTACAGCCCCACTGCCTATAGAATAAAGTCCCAGCTCCTTGGTGTGGCAGCCTCCCATGACTCAAATCTAACCCTCCCCACTTTCCCCTTCTTTCCACCTCCTCCTTCACATTAGTCCTCAGAACCTTTCCACAGCCCTGCTTTGGCCCATCACTGTGTCCTGCACATGCTTCCCGCTCTGACCTGACCTCCCAATCATTGTCCAACACACAGCTGAAGACATGCCTCCCCACGCAGCCTGCCAAGCTGAGTGCTCAGGGATTCTGTGCATCCCTTTCTTTGTCAGTTCAAATGCTCATCACACACTGCAGCGATCTCACTTACTGTGACATTTTCTGCATTATCTTGGAAACCCTCAGAAAGCAGGGACTGAGTCTTAGGCTTTTTTGATTCTTTACATCTAACATAGTTCTTAACCCACAGAAGATATGCCAGGAACATTTCTCAGAGAAACCTACAGGGAAGCTCTCAAGACACTTTATCTTAAAGGGTAAAGAAATAAGTTTCTGCTTACTAATCCTGGACAGGACATGCTTCTTTCTGTAGACCAATCAAGATGTTGAAGAAAAAAAATTTTTTTTTTTTTTTTTTGGTACTAGGGATTGAACTCAGGGGTATTCTACCTCCAATCTATACTCCCAGCCCCTTTTATTTTGAAACAGGATCTCATTGCTCAGTATCTGGCTAAGTTGCTGAGGATGTCCTCGAACTTGTGATCCTCTTGTCTCAGCCTCCCAAGTACTGGGATTACAGGCATGCGCCACCACAACTAGTTTCTATGTCCTTTTTTTATACAGAAAACACTGGTGCTCAAGGGATGAGATTTGAGTTGAGGACACACTTGTAATAAGTGAAAGAAAAACACCCAGAAAGTGTGGGAAGAAGCCAACTCTCCTTAACCCAGCCAGCATCTTTTGGTCCATTCAGGTCTTGAAGCATCCCTGAGAGCAAAGGGCATCATGAAGGGGACATGGCCTGGATCTGGCCCAGATTGACGAACCTCGGGGCTTGGGCTGGCAGCAGCGCTTCAGCACAAAGCTGATGTTGTCCGTGCGCAGGATCTGCTTCTTGAGGTGGCTCATGAGGTCTCCCAGACTGGGGAAGCTGCGGTCCGAGCCGTGCAGGCTGTAGCGGCCCTTCTGCACCTCGATCTGAAAGTTCTTGAACTGTTTCTGGCCACCCAGCACCTGCCATTCAGAACAAGGACCAGAAACTACTTGTTTAGAATAGGGTCAGGCACATGTATCACAGGCATGGAAGATGTTAACGCTAGGAGACACTGAGGAAGAATATACAGAAATTCTGGACCACCTCTGTAATACTTTTGTACATTTAAAATAATTCAAAAATAAGAATTTTACTATCAACAGATAAACCAACTAGCAAATAATAAGTAAATAATGAAACAGGGTCCAGGAGAAGATACCCGTAAAAGAGAGTTAACACTACGGCACATAGATCAGTTATTGTAAAGAAGTGTCACCTGGTTTTTGACCTGTAAAATGAAGTTCATGAAAACACCAACCTCGCTGCTATGGTTAAATGACACTTAAAATTTATTAAGTACTTTATAAAGGTTAGCAAACATTATGCATTAAATAGGAATCATGATAGAAAAATTCATCCAGGATCTCCCTCAAACTGAGCCCGTCCTGATAGAAAAACTCCTCATGAATCTATCTGAGGAAAGCCGCACTGGCAGCTGGTGTGTGGCTGTGGGTCCAGGTTCTGGGTTCTATGATACCACAGAAAGGAGTAGAAGCAGAAGTTTTCCTTGTTGGGCTCGTATTGTACAAAGGAAAGTATTTTAGTGATCAAGAATGAGGGCCAGGAAGACCTATGTATAGTGTAAACTAGGACATATTTACTTAAAACCTCAAAGCCTCAGTTACTTCATCTGTACGGCCACTCAAATCTTACCCCAAAACACGTAGGTAAAATAAATGCTTAGCACATTGCCTGGTGAGCTAAGATAAGCAAAAGGATTAGTCATATTTGTGATGAATCTTTTCTGACACCAAGTAGGCCTCGCTACTCAATCACTGACCTTCTTAATAAATCCTCAGAAGAAGAAGGTTGGGTTGTCTCATGCACCCATCCATCTTTCAAATATTAAACTTCCATACTGTGCAATGTATGCATATACTGAAACTTCACATAACTCCATTATTATGTAAAATTTTATGTTTCTATGTGTCATTTAAAATAAGCTCTATTTACTTATTTAACTTATTTATGGAGCTGGGGATTGAACCCAGGGGCACTCTACCTCCAAGCTATATTGCCAGCCCTATTTTATTTTTTATTTGGAAACAGGGTCTTGCTGAGAGTCTCACTAAATGGCTGAGGCTAGTTTCAAACCTGTGATCCTCCTGTCTCAGCCTCCCAAGTACTAGGATTACAGGCATTGTCTGGCCATAAACTTAATTTGAATTTACTTATTTATTTTATTTTTTAGGCAGTACTGGGGATTGAACCCAGGGGCACATTATCTCTGAGCTATGCCCCCAGCCCTATTTTTTTTTCTTTATTTTGAAACGGTCTCATTAAGTTGCAGAGGGCCTCACTAAGTAGCTGAGGCTGGCTACAAATCTGCAATCCTCCTGTCTCAGTTTCACAAGTACTAGGATTACAAGTGTGTACCACCACGCCTGGCTCTTAATTTGAATTAAAAAAAAAAAATTAAACTCCCTCCAAAAACTGGTGAATAATGAGGATAGGCACCCTGTGAAGACAAGCCAGACAAGTTCTGAACCACTGAGCCCCTGCCAGCCCTGAGGCCTAGCTATTCAGGAACACACCTGGGCAGGCAGTAGCCCAGGACACCTGGCAGTCCTGGGTTCCTTCTGCCATTTCCTCTTTTTACTATTGAGGAGTATGAGGCCAGCCTCCAGGGGCTCCCTTGTACTTTTCCTTCCTGTGTCTACGCTCTACTGTATGCAAATGGTGACCTCTGGCTCAAAGGCTCCTCCAGTCCTCATTTCTTCCAGCTGCTGTGCAGTCCAACCAATACTAGAAAATTTATGTAGATTAAGTCTAAAATTGTCTTTTAAAATATTCCATTTTGCATTTTAAAACACTGCATGAGCCAAAGAGTGGAAGGGGATTGAGGGAGGGAGGTCAGAGGGAAAGGAGACTTGAAGGAAACAGTTAAAATAATGCTATGGATCTATTGAAATTGTCAACACCAATCTCAATAACTTGTACAGGGAAGAGGAGGGAACTGGATGGGATCTGCAGGGAAACACACCAAGTGCTGTGTGCATGTATGTTTCCATTACTCTGAACCTCATTATGATGTACAATTACAACATACCAATAAAGTATATTAAACACACACACACACACACACACACACACACACACACACACAACAGGTGTGGTGACACATGCCTGTCTGTTATCTCAGTACTTGGAAGGCTGAAACAGGAGGACTGCTCAGTATCTTAATGAGGCTCTCAACAACTGAATGAGATCCTATTTCAAAATAAAAAATAGGACTAGGGGTACAGCTCAGAGGTAGAATGCCCCTGGGTTCAATCCCCAGTATCATGAAAAAAAGTATATTAAAAAAAAAAAGGAAGCCGGGCGTGGTGGCGCACGCTTGTAATCCCAGCATTCGGGAGGCTGAGACCGGAGGATCCGGGTTCGCGGCCAGCCTCAGCTACCTAGTGAGGCACTCCGCAACTTAGTGAGACTTGGTTTCAAAATAAAGAA
>PVLC010003188.1:54773-79770 GCA_004027655.1 Graphiurus murinus | reverse complement strand
GCTTGAAGGTAGAGTACCTCTGGGTTGAATCCCCAGTACTGCAAAAAAAAAAAAGGAGTGCTCAAAAACAAATTACAAAAATACATAAATAGAAATATAAAAAAATTTTAATAGATATTTCATGAAACATTAAAATAATTTCTCTATAATAAATAGCATAATTTGAAGCTATTACATAGAAACTAAGCAAAATAAAATGGACAAAAATGATTTTTAAAAAAAAAAAACAAAAAACTGAATAAGCCAGGCAAAGTGGTGCACACCTGTAATCCCAGTACTTGGGAGGCTGAGACAGGAAAATTAGAGGTTGGAGGCACAGTAACTTGGTGAGAACCCGTTTCAAAATAAAGAATAAAAAGGACTGGGGATGTAGCTTAGTGGAAGAATGTCCCTGGGTTCAATCCCCAGGATGGATGGATGGATGGATGGATGGATGGATGGATGGACGGACGGACAGAATAACAAAGGCACTTGAAGTCTATGAGGTAAAGTCAGCAGTTCTGGCTAACATCTTAGCCTGCAGGATTCCTCTCACATCATTCTCAGCTTCCAGCCACATCTGAATGTCTAGCAGACATCTCTACTCACTGTCAAGACACGGAGCACCAATGTATCTATTCAAATGTCTCATCCATGGTGGAGGTATTTGGCCATGTTGATGAGGCATCATTCTGGCACTTACCGATGCCAGAGAACTCTACGGACAGACACAGTTCAGTTCCTTGATGATCCAGCACCAAGTCTAAAATAAACCACTCTAGACATGATACTCAAGTTCACAGGTGTCTGGAGTGAGCTGGTTTTCTGGATTCTACTTTCCAGAGGCACCGTGCACAGTGCCAGGAGGAGGAAGGACTCAGGGTCTGGCTGCTCAGTATGGGCTCCTTTTGAGGAAGGTCTCACCAGACTTCCCAGGGTTTTTCTCAGAGCCCTAGGCTTTCCTACACCATCTGCCCCAAAGCTGTCCTCTCTGCAGTAGCTCCTGGACACACCCCGTGACCATATGGCTCAGCCACACCAGCAACCAGACTGACCTCAGACTTCTCAAAGCAGGTGACGGTCATGAGGATGTTGTCAAAGTCGGTGCAGCTCCACCGCAGCACATACATCCCCTCCTCGCTCCCTTCTTGCCGCAGCTTGTTGATAGCATATTCTGTGCTGTGGGGAAGGAGGTGAAGGGAGAAAGCTCCAGCCAAATCGCACATGAAACCCCCGAGTGCCCACTTATCCGAGCTGCCTTAAGTGCTGCCTGCCCAGGATCCCCAGGTCCTCTCTGACATGATGCCCAAGGCACATGGAGGAGCCTTGAGACAGACCAAGTCCCCAACAACTCAAGAGTGGGTGGCAGTAGGCACTGGGACCTGCTTGTCCCCAAGCTCCCCAGAGACACTGTCTGCAGCTCTCCCCAGAAGAGCATGCCCTGAAGCTGCAATGAGGAGCTGCCAAGACACAGAGGTAGAGACCCCACACTCAGCTGTGTCCAGCACCCCAGCCTGACTGGAACATGAGCCCCATGGGGTGGACATGTGGGGCTATTTTGCCTATTTCTTTGTCTTTAGTAACCAGCACAGGCCTGGCTCATAGCAGGTGCTCAATAAATGACACAATGAGTAATCAATGAGGATTAAAAAGATGTTAGAAGGGATCCCCAGGACCAATGAGCCCTGGCATGCAGATGGTACAGAAGAACATTGACTAACTAAACCCATGCAGAGGGTGGTTCTGAGCACCAGTGACTGCAGCTCCTGAAGTGCTGGTGAAAGAGGGTGATGAGGACCACACGATTACATGATTAGGAAGGCAGAGACTACGCACTCCCCACCTGTGCTGTGGTCTTTGACACCTCCAGGCCTACGTACATGCCGATCCCGAACTGCTCCCTCTAGTAGACCGGGCAAACCACCGTTGTTCCTCCAGCGTTTAATCCAATTTGAACGCAGCCCACTCTGAGAACGCTCCCGCCTCCCAGAGAACATGAAACATTCACTCACTCAACAAACACTCACTGAATGCCCACAATGAGCCCGGCTCTGCTGTTGTGCTGAGGAAAGCAGAATACACAGCGCTCCTGACTGTGGGACGCTCAGGTTCCACGAAGGGAGGGTAGTCAGACCAGACACAGATGGGCATATAACAAACACAGGACAGGGGAGGCAATGGGTATCACTGAAGGAAAAGAAAGCTGAGTGAAGCCGCCAGGTAGGGCGGGCCAGGGAGGGAAGAGGTGTTGTTACTATATTATATAAAGTGGCCTAGAAATTCCTCGGACAAAGTGATAGCTGACTGACACCTGAAGAAAGTGGGGGCTATGTAGGTCCTAGGGGAAGGGCATTCCCAGCAAAGGGAAAAGCAAGTCCCAGGGCTCTGAAGCATGACTGCAGGTAGACACTGGAGGAAGACGCTGTTATGGTGTTACAGTGCTCAGCTCCCTGCTTCGCAATTCTTCGTGTCTGTCCTCCCATGAGTCTGTGAGCCTCTTGGCCAGGGATGCACTACCACCAAGCTACCTGTTCTCAAGGTAAGCAGGAGAGGAATAAGGTGGAATGAGTGCCGTGGAAGGCAGCTGAAGAGATGACTCCCCAGACATGAGCCCAGCAGCTATCTTTCTTTGTCTGAAGGGCACTGAACCCCGACTGTCTCAAAGGCAGAACATGGATGAGAAGGCAGAAGCTATAGAGGCCAAATGCAACCCCCTCAGAAAGGGCTACACATTGGTCACCGTGAGAGCCACAGTCTACAGAGTGCTGTGCACTGCCAACACCCTACACCATGAGAGGGATTTGAGCACAGGCTACCAGTTCTGAGATGCAGGGGGACAGGACATCCCCCAAAGGCCCTCTAGCCTGAAGGTGGAGTCCCCTCAGAGTCTCCATCATTCCACTCGGGACAGGCTGACCCAGGATTCTGTCTATTCTGTCTGAGGCTGAGCCCTGTACCCTGCCTTTCTTGAATTGCCTGCACTGTCTGACATGATGGGGTTAGGAAGGGCAGCACTGCTTGTTCAGCTCTGGAGAGGTGAGGGGGTTAAAAACAATGAATGGAGAGCCAAGGAAGAGAAGAGTTGAGGGGCTGCAGAAGCACCATGGCAGGAGATGACAGGAAGGCCCAGCCAGAGCCCAGATGGCAGGATGGAAAAGAGGGTAGCCACAAGTACCAGCCAACGTGGTCAAGTGCCTCAGCCCCAACAACAGATGACACCGGGGTCTCAGGAAGCCAGGCTTCCTGCCACTGAAGAGCGGGCTCTTTTTACACCAAAGCAGCTGAAAGCGTTCTAGAACCAACCAGATGGGGCCGTGACAGCCATTCTGTATGTTGTGGACGATCAGTGGGGGGGCCACGTCGGTGCAGAGGTAATGATGGGCATCTGCTGTGAGCCGGAAGTAGCCATCAACCAGGGACACGAAGGACAAGGCTTCCTCATGGGAAGAGAGCTTCAGTTCCTGGTAAGAGAGAAGACATTCCCTGGGTTATGTCACATGCCCACCATCTTGAGCAGGGGACTCTGTGGCAGGGAACACAGTGAGATATTCAGACTGAGTGCAGAATGCATGGGCTCTCAAG
Organism: Graphiurus murinus; assembly: GCA_004027655.1. Lineage (NCBI taxonomy): Eukaryota > Metazoa > Chordata > Mammalia > Rodentia > Gliridae > Graphiurus > Graphiurus murinus. The sequence continues at coordinate 76,209 of PVLC010003188.1, read as the reverse complement.
GGAACCCTTTCTGTTGGTGGCACTGCACTCCTTGCACTTTCACAGTTAACACCCTTTCCCTTCCCATCTACTGTGTGTGTGTGTGTGTGTGTGTGTGTGTGTGTGTGTGTTACTGGAGTTTGAATCCATGGATACTCTCCCACTGACCTATACCCACATCTTTATTTTATTTTTTTTGGTACTGGAGATTGAACTTAGAGGTATTCAATCTCTGAGGGACATCCTCAGCCCTTTTTATTTTTATTATTTTTTAAATTTTGAAACTGGGTCTTGCTAAGTTGCTGAGGCTGGCTGGCCTTGAACCTGTGATCCTCCTGTCTCACCTCCCAGGCACTGGGATTACAGGTGTGAGACATCACACCTGGCTTCTCACCTATTATCTTTTTTTTTTTTTTTTTTTTGTGGTACTAGGGATTGAACCCAGAGGCATTCTACCTTCGAGCTATATCCCAGCCCGATTTTTTTATTTATTTTGTAACAGGGTCTCACTCAGATCCTCCCATGTCAGCCTCCCAAGTATTAGGATTACAAGTGTGCGCCATCACGCCCAGCTCCCACCTATTATCTTAATGAGGTAATCCAGCAAGGGACAGTGTGCTTGTGTTGGGAGGTGGGGAGACAGGGGGAGATGAGGCATTGGGGAGACCTGCAGAGAAGCTGCCACCTGGCTCCAGCCAGGAGAAGCAGCAGCCTCAGTTGGGGTAGCAGAGTGGTCAGTGCAGTGACGCAGCACGTGGGCATCACTCCTATTCTACGGTAAAGGAAACAGGCACAGGAGCCTCCTCTGGTCTACACTCCTGGGTTTTAATCCAGCAATGGTCCCAGACACAGTACTAAGTTTGCCAGGGTCAGTGCAGGCACCTCTGCGGTTAGGAGGAGGCAGAGTCTTGCTATCGAAGGGAGAGGCCAAAGCAGAAGTGGAGGGGAAGAAGGAGGAACTTTCCAGGAAGAGGGCATTCAGAAAAACACTGGAGAAGACAGGCAGTTTTGATTTGATCGCAGATCCTAGAGCGGACACTGCCTATCTGAGAGGACACTGCCCAACCAATGACATTTCTTGGTGATGCATGTGTGTAAAGCCATCTGGAGCTCTGGCTCACAAAGAGTATTACAAAGCTCCTGAGCCTTCAGAGAAGGGCAAAATGACATGTGAGAATAAAGCCCTTTTCAGAGCACTGGGGAAGGAGGCTGGTGACAGAGACAAAACCAGGGAAGGGTATGGGAGGGGACAAACAGCTGGTCAGGAGGGAGGAAAGGGGCCTGGTTCAAGCTGCACACCAAAAGAAGGATGTCCTGTGACTGTGAGCCAAGGAGGCCAGGAGAGGGCAGGCCCATCAGGGATGGTGATGGAGGAAGGGGACTTCCTCCCAGGTATGACCTAACATCCACCTGCAAATATGCCCAAGAGTGAGGGGCAGGGTTGGCGGGGGCAGTCCCTCTCCTAGCCACATGACAAGCAAGACCACATATGCTCCTGAGTTCCCTGAGAGCAGCAGTCTAGACAGAAATGGGAGATGTCACGGAGATGCAAAGGGAGGCAATAAATCAAGGCAAGAGTTGGTAACATGCCGGCATTGTGCTTGCCTGAAAGAATAGCAGCCAAAGGATTGCATGATCGAAGCGCTGGGAATGATGAGGCAGTAAGATGCTCAGGGGTAGCATTGAGTCATGGCTAACACCCAGGCTCTAGAGCCAGCCTATCCGGGCTCAGATCTCAGCATCTCTATTAGGTTTAAGCATACATACTATTTCTTTCTTTTTCTTTTTATTTTTATTTTTTTATTTTTTTTTTTTTTTTTTGCGGTATTGGGGATGAAACCCAGGGGCATTTTACCTCCCAGCTACACACCCAGCCCTATTTTTTATTCTTTATTTTGAAACAGTTCTTCACTAAGTAGCTGCAAACCTGGATCCTCCAGTCTCAGCCTCCCAAGCACTGGGATTACAAGTGTGCACCACCATGCCTGGCTCATACTCACTATTTCTAATGGCAATTTCAAATGATTTCATCTAATAGCTATGTGTCCTTGGTGGGTTACTTAACCTCTTCTTCCCTTAGTTTCTTCCTCTGTAAACTAGGAATAATAATAATCTACCTCCTCAGAAAGTTGACATGAAAAGGGAAAGAACCGACATTTGTAAAGTTCTTAGACTAGGAAGTGCCAGGCCCAGTGTAAGGGCTGGTGTTCATTTCTCCTCGCTCTTGCTGCCTCCAGACTGCAGCTTGGCAGAGCCTCGGGCCCAGGTGGCCAGGGTAAGCTCTGTCTTAGAGGAAGAGGCCACCGACCGGGAGCCAGACGTGACCGTCAGTCCAGACAGGGCAGAGCAGTTTCGTAAAAATGTGTACACCGTCTGCCGCTTCTCCTCCTCTGCTGGAAATCTGAAGGGTTTGGCCACATTGAAGAGCCACACCACAGACAAGCCAGCCTCTCCCTCACTCCCTGGGGGGGAAGATGATACCTTGGAAACTAAAGTCACACAGGAGAGATGCACAGGCTGCAGCCAGATGGCGCTGTGCACACCCTGCCACTTTCCCTGTGACACTGTACAGAGACTATGCCTCTCAATCTCAGGTTCCCTGTTTTTGAACTGACATCCCTACATCTCAGATTACTTCAAGGACTAAATAACATATACTAAGGACCTTCATAAGAATATAAGCACAGCATATTAACACAGGCCTGATATCTATAATTTGCTCAATAAATAACATTTATTATTTTCTATCTCCTTCCATTTTCTAGCTTTCCACCAATATCTCTTTGGGCTCCTCTCTTTCTTTCTTTCTTTTTTTTTTTTTATTGGCAGTACTGGGGATTGAACTCAGGGACATTCTACCTCCTAGCTATACCCCCAGCCCTATTTTTTATTCTTTATTTTGAAACAGGGTCTCATTAAGTTACGGAGGGCCTCACTAAGTAGCTGAGGCTGGCCATGAACCTGCAATCCTCCTGTCTCAGCCTCCCAAATGCTGGGATTACAAGCATGCGCCACCACACCCGGCTGGGCTCCTCTATTTCTCCCATCACTTTTTTTGTGTGTGTGTGTGGTACTGGGGATGGAACCCAGGGGTATTCTACTTCCTAGCTACATTCCCAGCCTTATTTTTTATTCTTTATTTTGAAACAGGGTCTCACTAAGTTTCAGTGGGCCTCACCAAGTAGCCGAAGCTGGACATGAACCCAGATCCTCCCATCTCAGGCTCCCAAGTACTGAGATTACAAGCATGCAATACCACGCCTGGCTCCACTTTTTTTTTTTTAATAAAATTAATGTCAGCTGGGCATGGTGGCGCATGCTTGTAATACCAGTATTTGGGAGGCTGAGACAGGAGGATTGCAGGTTCATGGCCAGCCTCGGCTACTTAGTGAGGCCTTCCGCAACTTAGACCCTGTTTCAAAATAATGAATAAAATAGGACTGGAGGTATAGCTTAAGAGGCAGAAAGTCCCTGGGTTCCACCACCAATAATAATAATAATAATAATAATAATAATAATAATAATAATGATGATGATAAATATCTGGGAGATTTTTGTTTTTAAAAAGGGAAGACAGAATAAGAAAATTAAAGCTTCTTATAATCCCACAAGTAAATAGCTGTTAATATCTGATTATATTCCTAAGAGCATATGTGTGTGTATGTGTCACTTTTAAAACTTTTGAACAAAATTAGTACTAATGTGTAGGTATTATTCTGCTTTCATTTATAAAGGCATTTTTCCAGATCATAAAATAAATTAGCAATTTATTTGCATAATAGTTTACTACTCAGGTGAACTACAATCTATTTTCCCATTCTTCTATCATTTTCAGTATTTGACACTGTAAACACTGCTGGAATAAATATTCTTATTCAGAAACTACTACTTGTATTGCTTGTTTCTGGAAGATTCCCTGGATTTCTGAATGGAGGGACCACAGAAATATTTTCAAGGCTTTAACACACGTTGCCAAGCTACTTTCCAAAAGGTTAAATGAGAAGAGGAGTTACCCTGGATTCAGGAGAGTGGCCATCTGTCTGAAATCGCATCGCCTGACTTTCTTATCATGGTGTGCTCTCTTTTTGACGTAGTATTTGCTGAATTCTAGGTGGATCGTGGCATCTCTCTGGTGTTAACGCCTGCGTTTTGTGGGCGTGCCTTGTCCTACCAGCCTGTCCTCTCTACCTGTGGTCAGCTGTGACTTCCCGTGACACAAACATGTTGGCTTTGGCAGAGTTCCCACTTCCCCTGCCAAACTGGCCTGCCTGTCTAGATCATGTCCTCAAGTGATATCAAAAAGGAGGAAGTGAGACTAAACACCCCTTCCTCTGTCCGAGAGTTGCTGGGCGTGCCTGACACCCTGAGGAGGCCTGCTGTTTGCCTGGTGGTCTGCTGAGCTGCCAAGTGGGGCTCCCCACCCATCATATCCCAGATGACCCACGGACTCAGCCAAGTGGCCACATAGGAGCCCCAGGGGGAAACCCTGACATTCGCTGATTTTCTTTTCCTTCAAATCTGCCAGGTTTTATGAACTAAATGTTGATGCTGAAATATCCTCTGGTGGGTACGTATTTGCAAAACCAAAGAAAGGCAACAGTGGGATTTCAACGCTGACATACATGCTGCCTTGCAATTGGGACTTTTTGGCTAAATCAGACAATCATCAGATTTTTTTTCCTTGGGACAGGAACTCTGAAAGTCATGTGCTGTGCAACTGTTCTTAGTAACGACTCCCTCTCGTCACCAAATCGAGACCAAGCAGCTTCAGGAGCAAACTCACCATTTTTTTGTTGTCCTGCTTGTTAATGCTGACCGCAGACTCCTTTATTACAATGTGAGTAATTTCGGGGAAATACGAAAAATTGTTCCACTCTTCCCGGATTTTGTTTTTCTCCTCATCCTTCTTGTGTTTATTTTCCAATTTTTTCCGCTTCAGTTTATTTTTTTCCTTTTCAATAGGGACCACCTGATGAGATACATAACGTTGACAGGGTTAAGTTGGCTTTCTCAGTTTCTGTTGGTAAAAGGTCAGTGCTCCTAGTAATCTTATGCAGAACCTAGGCCCAAGGAGGTGAAAGCTGACGCATCTGAATGTACGGTGCAACTGGGGAGCGGTGGGCTTAGGACCAAGGGACTGAGTCCTATCAGGGAATCTTGGGACTTCAAATCTGGAAGAGAGCTCAATTTTCACGCTGACTAAACTCTTTATATGATGTACAATGTGCATGCAAATTCAGAAAGGGACCAAACTGCTCCCTTGGACATGCATCCATGGCCAGGCCTCCTCACTTCCAGGCTGGTGCGTGTGTCAACACAGGCAGACCGACGTGCCTCCGAAATTTAAACAGAACATGAGCTTTCCCCTTCTACCATTGACTGTCCTGACTTTGTGACAGCACCCAAGTAGGGCTTTTCTAGAGAAGACATGAACCCCACACTTGAATAATCGACACATCAAAGAATACATATCTGCACAAGTTTAAAATGTTGTGTAGAATGAGCACTGGAGACTAGATTTTGAGTTAAGTTCCTGCCTCTGAGAGTTACATAACTAGTTAGGTCATCTTTGAGGTTCCACTTCCCTGATCATAAAACAGAGGGAGAGCTTACATCTTCACAAGGTTCTTTAAGATTAGGTAAATACTCAGTAACACAGTATTTATCATGTAGAAAGCCCTGTTAGGAAGGTGATGGAGGGAAGGGGGACACCCTAATGCACATGATGTACTTTCATGAACATATCAGTCAATCACTAAACTGAACTTGAGAAGGAGGGAGGGCGAGGGAATGGGGCGGGAATTGGGGAAGGGTTAAATGAGAAATGTGTGCATGTATGCCTTTTTCAGCCTGTACCTAACAAAGATGTATGAATACAGTGCACCAATTAAAAAAATAAAATAAAATAAAAAAAGAAAGCCCTGTTAAGTGTTAGGCACTGTTGTTTTTGCAAGAGAATAAAACAAGAGAAAATGAATCCCACATTTTATTTATAACAGTAATAATTATAGCAGCTATAGTAATTAATTCATCATTTATTATATGCCAGGTTCTATGCTCAATGCTATGTAGTTCTCTCACCAACTCTATGAGTTAAACTGTAAGGAGAATCAGCCCCTCTATATTCATGGGTCATACATCTATGAATTCTGCATTCACATACTCAACAACCAACCAAAGATTGAAAATGTAAGTTAGGCTTACCATGTTCGCATCTGTGCTGAACATGCACAGACTTTTTTTCTTATCTTTATTCCCTAAGCAGTACAGTATAACTATTTATATAGCATTTATGTAATATTAAGTATTATAAGTAATCTAGAGTTGATCAGAATGCACATAAAGATATATGTAGCTTATATGCAAATACTATGTCATTTTATATGAGGGATTTGAGCATGCACATATTTAGTGTCTGCAGAGGATCCAGGAACTAATCCCTTCATGGATACTAAGGGCCAACCACGCCTCCATTGGCAGATGAATAATATGCAGGAAATATGGATAAAACAGCCCTTCCAAGGCCCTGTAACTGTAAGTTGTGGAGAGAGAATTTGAACCATGTCTTCTGAGGTATAAAATCCATGCTCTTAGACCATTCTGTTCTATTGCCTAATTCAAAAAACATCTCGATAGCCAGGCGTGGTGGCGCACGCTTGTAATCCTAGCATTCGGGAGGCTGAGACCGGAGGATCCAGGTTCACGGCCAGCCTCAGCTACCTAGTGAGGCACTCCACAACTTAGTGAGACTCGGTTTCAAAATAAAGAATAAAAAATAGGGCTGGGGGTATAGCTCGGAGGTAGAACGCCCCTGAGTTCAATCCCGGGTACCACAAAAAAAAAAAAAAAAAAATCTCAATAAAGAAACCTCATAATGAGCCGGGCGTGGTGGCGCACGCTTGTAATCCCAGCATTCGGGAGGTTGAGACCGGAGGATCCGGGTTCGCGGCCAGTCTCAGCTACCTAGTGAGGCACTCCGCAACTTAGTGAGACTCGGTTTCAAAATAAAGAATAAAAAATAGGGCTGGGGGTATTGCTCGGAGGTAGAACACCCCTGAGTTCAGTCCCCAGTACCGCAAAAAAAAAAAAAAAAAGAAACCTCATAATGCGCAATTGATTAACCCATTTCATGGAGCCAGAGGCCTAGGTTCACTCTTGCCTCAATGGTTTACTACTTATGACCTTGGGCAATTTCCTTAACTTCTCTGTGCCTCTGTGGGTTCATCTACAAATGGGGTGAGTGGCAGTACTACCTTTGAAGGTTGTTTTATTTTTAGAAATAAATGAGCTAATATGTAAAAAGTGTTTAGTAAAGTGCTTGGCACACTGTAAGCACTCAGTAAAGGTCTGTTGTTACTTTATTACTGTGTGTTTTATGTGTTACTATCTTTCCCTTCAGACCTTAATAGGTAGATGACAGAAGAGATGACTAATACATGGTCTCTGGCTTAAGTAAACTCAGCCTATAGAAGTGACTGACATGCAGAAGGATAATGCCCGCAATCTAAACAGCAGACGTTATGTGACACAGACTGTTCTCTTCTGATCTGTAGCCACTTACATTCGGTTTCTGCCGCCACTGGATTCCAAGATTTCCAGTCACCATGACTTCATAGTAGAGAAGGTTTCCACTGTCATTCGAATTAAACCAATTCATCTCGTTTTCCGATGAAATCAGTAACATGGAAGTCTCAAATATTTCAGCCCCGTAATGTTTTGTCAGAGTTTCCAAAGTAGCCAGGTATTTCACCTTCAGGTCGTGTGTGGACACACTGCTGTCGCAAATGGTCTTGTTGTTGAATTCCTTCAGGAAATCCTTGAAAACATTATTTATCCGCATCCTCGTGAGAAGGTTCCTCTGCCGGATGGATTTATTCAATGTTTCTGGAATATATCTCTTATAGCTTTAAAAAATAAAAATATAAAAAAAAAAGAAGTATGGAAATTTCACATATAGGTTAGCAGAAAATAGTTTAGAAACAAACCTAAGTCTATGAATCTTCCTTGCATGTGTTGCCAAATGAGAAGAGAGGACCCACTCCCAGGGGACCTTAGGTGGACGATAACCATCAGGAGATGAACAGAGGCAGAGAGAAGAGAACAGTACTTGCTCCACAGGTTTCAGTAAGATGAAAATTCCTACAGGTATCATCAAGTTTTCTGGGCCACAAAGGCAAGAAGCAAAATTGACCTGTCCGTTTTTTGTTTCAGTGCTTTTGTGCACATTAGTACTCACATCTACACACTGTGAAGACTGAACATCAGTTAGGAAAACGCCTGAAAGGCATCGAGAGTAAGCATCTCCCGGCAAGATTAAATAAGCTTTGGTGTGTGCTACTTGCCTGTTTCATACTATTTCTCTAAAAAGCACATTTTTAAATTAAAAATGGAAAAATTATAGAAAAGCTAATTAATACAAAAGACTTAGTATCTGCCAGGTGACTGTGTCCCAGATATATTATATGTATTGGCTAGTAAACTGAAAGATTAATTATCCACTCAGGCACTAATGGGAAAGGATCTGTGATCATCAGAGCCCTGACAAAGTGACATACCGCAAGAATAGGAATGAGTTTTAGAAAGAGTATCAACAACCCTGAAAGAATGAACAAGTCCACTTGGAGGACTGGTTCTGTTATCCCCAGGGCTAGAACAGCACCTGCCCAGGGTAATCTGTGAGACACCAATGGATTCACGATACTGAACCACTGTGATGTTCGGAATTTATCCTCCCTCAACAAACAGGGTTAATTTTCTTTAGATTAATATAAATAGAGGATTAGAGAAGAGCTATATTTTTCATTTAAAAAAAAAAAAAAAAGGGAAAAAGAAAACAGAAAGAGAAAGGGCCAGGGCCCAGAGTGAAGATCACACAAAAAAGAGAAAGGTGGCAACTGAGTATGTTGCACTGCATACCTCATCAGGGCTAATCAGTCCCTGCACTACTGAGGAGCAACCTGGACTCTGGTCAAGGGAAAGGAGAAACAAGAAGGAATCTCACGAAAAGATATGTGCCACCCATCACAAATAATGCACCCATACATAAGTTCCTATTAGTAAGGAAACTGTCTTCATTTATGGCAATCACGGTAGCCCATTGGTGACCAAAAAAAAAAAAAAACTATTAGATTTCACAGATGTATAGAAATCGCATAGGTTGGAGTACTGATGTTAAATGATATTCTACATAAACACACACACACACACACAAAAAGATTTGGGTCTTGCAGAGGGCAGGTGTCAGGCAAACACTGGTAGCCGTCAAATGAGATGCACGAGAGAACATAAAGTAACCCTGTCTCCACAGTCCACTCTCTGGACAGCAGGCAGACTCACCTGATGTCCTTGGGGAGCTCCGGCAGCTGCATCTTCTTCTTCATGGCATAGTGTGAGATGGCCAGGACAGCCATCCCCAAGCACTCGTTCTCAATGTCATGCCCATCCTGCTCGGTCTTGGGGTCCCGAATGGGAGCCAGGCACTTGACCAAATCATACTGTCCCTTTGGAGCAAAGTGAGAAAAAATGAGCCATCACTTACATTTCAAGAGCCCACTCATTTTTTGTTTTCCGTTTTTTATCTTGAGAGGGTACAGGGAGGTGATATCCCAGAAAAGCAGTACAGAAATGAGATAAAACTGATTTACAGGTTCTCCAGGATCAAAACAATGTTTCAATAAAGCTGGGCATGAAAAGGCTCGGGAGATGTTCTCCCTGGGTTAATTAATTAATTAATTCAATTTTTTTTTTTTAAGAATTTATTTGTGTGTGTGTGTGGCATTAAGGATTGAACTCACGGGCATTCTACCTTCAAGCTACATCCCCAGCCCTATTTTTATTCTTTATTTTGAAACTAAGTTGTGGAGGACTTCACAAGGTTGCTGAGGCAGGCTGCAAACCTGTCATCCTCCTGTCTAAGCCTCCCAAGTACTGGGATCACAAGTGTGTGCCACTACATGCTTAAATTCATTTGTTTAACAAGTGTGTACTGTGCACTATTGGAGGTACTGGTGCAGAGTTCAAGCATATGAGGCCCATTCATGGAGCTTACCATAGAAAGGCAGGGCAGAGGACCTGGGAACAGGAGGGATTAAAAAAGGCCATCTGTATCCCCTTCTGTGAAGTGGGGCGGGGGTGGGGGGGTAGCATGGAGGTGAGAGACCAGAGGGTGCCAGGAGACCAGGGTGCCCACAAGACAACAATTCAAATTAAGAATTGAAATTGGGCAAAAGACATTGGTTTCCCAAAACCAGATTCTGACCGATCATAAAAGAGCAGATGGGGAACCTTAGTAAGGCTTAAAAGCCCAAGAGGTTTGGTGGTACTCTCTTTCAGGGACCCCTCCCCCCATTGTCTTTTATCTTTCCATGACTTAAAATAAACTTTCAAAGAGCTGGAGGTGGCAGTGCACATTTGTAATTTCAGTACTTGGGAGACTGAAACAGGAGGATTGCAGGTTCATGGCCATCCTCAGCTACTTAGTGAGGCCCTCCACAACTTAGTAAGACCCTGTTTGGAAAAAAAAAAAAAAATAGGGCTGGAGGTATAGCTCAGAGGTAGAATGCCCCTGGGTTCAATCCCGAGTACCAAAAAATAAATAAATGAATAAACAAACAAACTTTTGTATTTCTATACCCTCTGTTAGTCCTTGGACTTCATTCGTCAAAATCCACTGGACAAGAACCCTATAAGAGGAGACACTCCCATTTCAAAAGGATGGACAAAGCCGGGCGTGGTGGCGCACGCTTGTAATCCCAGCATTCGGGAGGCTGAGACCGGAGGATCCGGGTTCGCGGCCAGCCTCAGCTACCTAGTGAGGCACTCTGCAACTAAGTGAGACTCGGTTTCAAAATAAAGAATAAAAAAATATAGGACTGGGGGTGTAGCTCAGAGGTAGAATGCCCCTGGGTTCAATCCCGAGTACCAAAAAATAAATAAATGAATAAACAAACAAACTTTTGTATTTCTATACCCTCTGTTAGTCCATGGACTTCATTCGTCAAAATCCACTGGACAAGAACCCTATAAGAGGAGACACTCCCATTTCAAAAGGATGGACAAGCAGTCTAAACTAGGCTTGAACTGTGCCAGAACAGGGGCAGGTGACATGGGGCCAAGGTATGACCACTTATCAGTTCCACAGACAGGTACTAGACAGCCTAGCCTAGCAACTGGGCATCTAAAGTTGACAGGGACCACCTCCCGTTCGGATTACATTTATAGAAAGAGAAAGAATCCACATTCTACTACATGTAACTTTGTTCCACAGCTGCTTTTTGTGTTTCCAGGAATGAACTGAATCACCAGAGTACACCCCCTCACTGATACGGGTACATGTCATTCCAAGAACCAATGCGTACTTTCAAAATAAAAAGCAGTGCCCACCTGCTTGGACACGTGCCACTGGAGATGTCAATGCTGGCTCCCATTTATTAAACCCTAACCTCACTGCTAGACTCTGTGCTTGGTGCCTTTTATCTATTGTTTCATTTAACCCTCATAGCAGCCCCGAGGTGGGTGTTGACATCATCATCTCTAACAGATGAAAAATATAAAGCAACCCCACTCAGTCAGTCATTCATCCATCCATTTGGTAATTACTAAGAATCAATTATGGGCCAGATGTTATTGTAGGTGCTAGGGATATAGAAATAAACCAAATCAAGATTCTGACTTCATGCAGATTCCACACTAAGGAAAAAGAAAAATAGAAACATGTAATGTCAGTAGTTACAAAAAGCAAAGCCAAGTAGAAGGACCAGGTGCTATGAGGGCCAGGGGCTTGGTGAGTGGTGGGCTGAGAGTAATCAAGATTGGACTCTGGGCACCTTTTCTCAACACTGTGCCGCATCAGTCCTCACTGTCTGAGGACTGTGAACTTGGTGTGGGAGCAGATGCAGTGTCTGGAGAGGGGTTCCTGTGTCAGATGCTCACTTTCCCTGAAGAGATCTCACGGTTTTGATGGAGGCTTCTCAGGCTACAGTTCCCCTTCTGTCTATGATAGGACTTTCTATTTCTCTCTCAGGTAAGGAAAAGTCACTGACCAGTTCTACAAACTTCTGAGAACCAACGATGACCTACTCCAGCAAAGTGCAAAGAGTAGAACAAACTCTGAAGCTGGTTTTTTTTTTTTTTTTTTGGGGGGGGGGGCTGTGATTTTCTTTACACGTTCACTGTACAGACCCCTCAAGTAACTCATTCTTAAGCCTATCAAAGGTCAAATTCGAACGCAGTACTTCATCTGTGAGGTATGACACACTGTCCTTTTAAACCTGTGCTCCAAAGAAAGAAAAAATAACTTCTAGATATGAACATATACACCTGTGAAGGCGAATCCAAAAAGATCACTCTAGTTGTTTTTCCCACACAGTGTCTCCTGAGGCTGTGCACTGTCTCATCTCTCTACTGTCTCTAAGGCTGGTTCTAAGGTATCTCTGGATGAGGATAATGAACAACCCATAACTAAAGCTGTACAATGGGATATAACTCTAACATAAAAACTCATGTGAAAGTATGCCCTAAAGAAATGGACACGTACGGAAGCCTGTCTGTGTAAGGTTGCTCATGACAGTCTATCACATCACAGGGAAAACTTGAGAAAAGCCAAAAACATCCAGACATAAGCAGTTAGTTAAATAAACAGTAGCTTTTCCTCCAGACTCAAGCCTCATTACTCAATTTATCTATAATCTCCACTTGTATATTTCATCAGCCTCTCCAAAGGAGAACTCCTAACTTGCATCCCCCTTCAACAGGCTTTTCCTTCCAGTTTTCCTTCTGTAGGAAATGACTCAGTTACCTACCCGACACTGCCCAAATCAGAACTCCGGAAAAATCTGAGTCCTCCAATTCTCTCATCTTCCACACCCAACCCACCAGCAAACTGCATCAACTCAACCTCCCCAATTCATGTCATATCTAGTTATTTTTCTCCAACTCCACTGCGTTACTGCCATGAAGCTAGACAGCACTTTCTCCTGGCCTAGATCACTGGTTTGGACTCTCAGCTGGTATGTCTGGAATGTTCTCTTGGAGCCGGCACAATCCACTTCCCACATATAACAAGAATCATCACTGACTTACAACATGAGTAAGATCAAACCCTCCGAATGGCTTCCCTCTTCACGCAGGGTAAAACCATAACCCCTTACCAGCTTGTACAAGGACCTGCCCGTCGCCTCCCTGGCCCTTTCCTCACCTCCCTGTTCTCGTTCTCCAGCCACATTGACTCTCCCCTCGGCTCCCACCTGCCTCAGGACCTTCCCACATTAGCTCCCTCTATGCTGGGTGCTTCAACCAGAGCTGAGGGGATAGTGGGCAATGTCTGAGGACATTCTGGATGTCATCTTTGTGGGAGAAGAGTGGGGTACTGGTAAATGTCCTGCCGGCATCAAGTGGCTATGGCCAGGGATGCTGGTGAATATCCTACAATGCTCAAGGCAGTCCATCATGACAAGAATCATCTAGCCCCAAGCGCCAGCAGTGAAACATTTGACTACTGCTAGTGTTTGCTACTAAGACACTAGCCATGGATGAAACTCTTCCCCCTCTCCTTTTTAAAAACTGCAGCCTTTTATATTCTTCAAGATTCATTATAAATGTCAACTCCCTAGAGAGACCTTCTCTGATCAAACTATTTAAAATAGGCCTCCCCAGCCAGGAGTGGCGGCGCACACTTGTAATCCTAGTACTTGGGAGGATGAGACAGGAGGATAGTAGGTTCAAAGCCAGACTTAGCAACTTAGGCCCTCAGCAACCTAGCAAGACCCTGTTTCCAAATAAAAAATAAAACAAGGTTCAGAGTATAGTTGGGAGGTAGAATGCGTCTGGGTTCAATCCTCAGTACCACAAAACAAAACAAAATAAATGAGGTCTCCCCATTCAAATTCCCTCTACATTCTCTATCACAAAGCGAGTCCTTCATAGCATTTCTCCCAGTCTCTTACATCACCTATGTGCCATTTCATGTGCTTGCTTTCTGTTGTTTGACTTGGGCCTATAAGTGATGCACACAGAGACTGTGTCTGTCTCCTTTGCCCAGCACCTCCAGTGCCTTGGCAAGTGCCAGCATCTGCGGCAAACAGGACACAGACACGTAGTATTTGCTGAATAAATTGTTACAAAGTCATTAAAACATGAAAGATCAATATTTTTAAAGGACATTTGCAGGATAAGCAATGGGATGAAAAAAAGAAAAGTTTTTATAAACTAATATGAGCAATACAATATTTTCAAAAACTACACAGTTCATAACATAAATTTACATGTTAAAATCAGGAAGCATATGATCAAAAATGCTAATAATCTCAGATAATAAAATTACAGGTGGTTCTAACTTCTCTTTTAGATTTTTTTCTAGCGTCTCATCTTCCCACTCTCCCACCATCGTGAGTCAGAGTGGCTGCCTCCTTCCTCCGCAGGTATCTCTTTGCTGAGCCCCACTGAACTCCACCTTCCTTTAATTACAGCTCCCTCTGACCTCTGCATGTATGGCACTACAGATGACAAGCTAAATGGTAGAGGTTGGGGAAAAGAAAGGAATAGAGAAGGAGTGAGGCCTGGAAACCCCATAGGTAATGAAGTCATTCCCTACACCGGGAAGACTGGAAGAAAATCTAGCCCCGTGGGATGCTGAGCTGCTGCCTTCCCTCTCACCTGGGGCAGGTCCAGGTGTGCAAAACTTCTGCAGAACAGGAAAGCTTTCCAGCAGCACCACCAAGTTCAGGTGCACAGGGAATCTGAGCCCACAGCACCTCTCATTTCCCACAAACCCCAGGTCCTCCTGGGCCCAGACTTCCCACCTGAGCAAACAGGTACTCCAGCGAGCTGGCATCAAGGAGGGGGGTTGCATCTGGAACCTTTTTTTTCTCATAGCCATTTTTCTGCTTCTTTGGAGAGTGTCGCCACACAGACTGCTCGTTGTCGTTGGTCCCATGCCAGTTGGTGAAGTAGAACCTGAAAGGCAGTAAAATGAATGTCAGCTGTGGCAAAGGAACCAGGAACGCTGGGAGGGGCCTCCTGGTTCTACAGAGGCAGCCAGTACAGGAGGCTGCACCGCCTGGCGGGTGAGCAGAGAGACAAGCTTCGCATGTGGTGGCACCTTGTGGTCCCTGAGGTCCAGTTCCCATTCCTGCAAGCACTCTTCGAGGAGTGTCATTTCAGCACCTCCTGTACAATACAGGGAGATAAAGTGACATCATGACAGTCACAAGGATGGGCCCTCGGATATCTATTGTGTTATCCCATAAAGGAAAGCCCCTGCTGACCAGCACCAGCTGCTGGCCCCGCATTCCCTGTACCTTCACGTGACATCACCACACTGCCAGGCTACCTGCCTTGACCCGAAGACCTTTTCATTTCCATCTTAACCCTTCTGAAATCTAGTTTCACCACACAGTTAAGATGTGCAGCTAACATGCAGTACTTCTCAGTTCCCAGGCTGCTGTTCTTAAATCAACGGTGCATCTAATGACGAACAATTTCAAAAGAAAACTATGCCAACAGCACATGAGCACCAGCTGCAGAGTGGTGAAGGAAGCTAACAGCACTTTAAGAGACGTCTGCTACCTCACAGCAACTCTATGAGGAAAGTGTCACTGTTTCTACTCCATAGATGAGGACACCTGAGGTCCTAAGAGGCCAGATGACAGAAACCTGCAAGCCTGTCTCTTACCTACTGCTTTCCTCTGCCACCTGTATGGGAAACACCACGAGTCCCCTAACATGTGTAAGGGGCTGAGCCATGCTGGCCCAGGCTGTCTCCAGGCAACAGATTCAGCTGCTGCCTGGGCCTGTCTCTCCTGATGTGCCCAAGAGCTGAGAGAAAACAGCCATGTCACTGAGAAGTACCAAACAAACCTCTTCAAAGAGAGCTGCTGCTAAACTCAGGCACCTGTTGTTGAGCCATCCTTGTAGAGGGTAGGACACGCCAGGTGCCATGCCAGGCCCTGGGATGCAGAGGGTCTCAGGCACAGGCCCTGCCCTCTGTGAGATCCCTGTCCAGCAACAGTGACATGATGGGGCGCGAATTATCAGCAGGACTACACTGAAGCTTCCGTGGGCCCCACACACTCCCTTCCTCCATTAAAAAAAACTAATAATAACAAAAGTTAAGCCAGGCGTGGTGGTGCACGCTTGTAATCCCAGTACTTGGGAGACTGAGACAGGAGGATCACAGGTTTGCGGTCAACCTCAGCTACTTAGTGAAGCCTTCTGCAACTTAGTAAGACCCTGTTTCAAAATAAAGAATAAAAAATAGGGCTGGGGGTATAGATTGGAGGTAGAATACCCTTGGGTTCAATCCCCAGTACTGCAAAAAAAAAAAAGTTATATTTTATAACCGTATTGGCACCAAGATGAATATAACCTACTATGGATTATATTTATTTTTTCCTGATTTTAAATAGAATTAAAACATTTAAGTGGCTTCTAATAATATTGCAGGTCCAGGGCACCATGCTTGATGGGTATCTTTCCCTAACAAATGTCCGGCTATAGAACTCAGACCATATGAAGCAGGGAGAAGGAAAAACAAGAGGCAAATCAGTGTGAGGCAGGATGCCTCTGGAAGGTAGCCCTGGGGAAGAAGACTGGAAGGGAGAGGCCCAGAGACAAGCAGATGCCCCATCAACAGGTCAACAGTCTGCACGGTGAGCACTGAGGCAGGAGGCCTGCAGCTGTCTCGCTCACTGCCAGCCCCCGGTCCTGCACACAGCAGGTGCTTAACACATGCTTGGAAAGCACACAACAAATGATGAGCAATGTGAGGGAGTGGCATCTAACAAGGAGAGGAAAGAATGGATAAAGAAAAAAAATCCTACATTCCTTTTTAAAATTAAACATAAATATGGTCCAAAAAAGTTCAAAATATAAGTTAGATAAGAGGAATAAGAGGTTTGTTTCTCTTTTTCTTTTTAATTTTGTTTGTGGTATTAAGAGATTGAACCCAGGGGAATTTTACCTCTGAGCTAAACCCCCAGCCCTATTCTATTTTTCATTTTGAAACAGGTTCTCACTAAGTTGTTGAGGGTGTTACTAAGTTGCTGGGGCTGTCCTCAAACCTGCAATTCTCCTGTTTTAGCCTCTCAAGTACTAGGATTACAGATGTGTGTCACCACACCCAGCTAGGGTTTTTTCTTTTTAAGATCTATTGCACAACATAGTAAATACAATTAATGATGTATTGCAGATTTCAAATTTGCTAAGAAAAAATTTCAAATGTTCTCACCAAAAGAAATAAGTATTTGAGGTCATAGATGGGTCAATTAGCTTGATTTAATTATTCCACATTATATTCATAAATCATAATGTTGCTTTGTACCCCACAAATATATATAATTATAAACTGCCAATTTAAAATGAAATAAGCCAGTTCAATCCCTAGTACCACAAAAAAAAAAAAAGAATGAAAAATAAAATAAATGACCAAAGTGTTCATCAAACTTGGTATACACAAATTCCTGATAATGTAACATGCCTGTGGAAAAAACAGAGTGAGAAATAAATGCAGTATGATCACTACCCACATTCCTTTTCAAAATGACATGAAAAAAGAGCCAGGAGGGAAGAGAAGTAGATAAACCTATCAGAGACATACCTTGCAAGTTTTTGAAAAATTACATTGCAGATGACTGAATATTCTAATTAAAAATAAAAAGGGCCAGGGGTGTAGCTCAGACGTAGAATGCCCTGGTGTTCAATCCTCAGTACAAAAATAATAATATTGTCTTACATGAACACATATTATAAAACACCATCAAAAATCATATAAAAACAAAATACCACAACTAAAGCATAAGAATATTTCCCCAAATAGAGCTGGGATTCCACTGAAATAATCACCAACATTTATTTTCATATTACACCTTCTTTAGTGGTGAGACTATGAGGTTTCAAATTTTTTGTAGTTTGTTGTAATGCAAATGGGTTAGCTTAGGGTGGTATCTTTTTTCCCAAGTTCAAAGAGCCTGTGGTAACAAAGCAATATCCTGTTGAAGTGCAATGTCAGGTACAAAGTCAGGGTGACAAAAATGAAGCCTCCGCACACTTCCTGGCAGCTAACACAACAGGGGACAGGCAAAGACATTCTTACAGCCAACAGAGACGCTGCCAAGGAACTGCCTGCTGATGAGGCAACTTGCTAGCTGTGTAACTGAGTAATTCCCTTCTCTTCTCTTGGCATCAGTTTTCCCATTGAAAAAATGGAAAAGTTGAATTAGGTAAACTCAGGTCCCTCCCAAGTGCCCACTACTATCATGCTGAACCCTGGAGCTAAGTTTACAAAACTGGAGGGAAAGAAGTAGAACTTCCCCCCACCCTTGCTTTAAATAGCCATCTCAACGCTGGCCACACCGCCAACCCCTGGCCATGAGAAGCGAAATTACACTTCGAAAAACAAATCTAAATCTAGTCCGAAGGCTCAGCGGGGTGGGGTAAACATGGCTGACCCTAAGCCTGGGGTGAGAAATCTCACATGGCCTATCCCTCTCTTAAAGTAAGACCTTATGTAAGTAGAGGAAGAAGAAAAGTCTGGCCTAGGATGAAAAGCTAAAGTTATGAAAGTTAAGTCTGGTTCAGCTTCTAGAAAACACTCCTGTCAATCTGGAAGAGTGACAATTCTACCACAGGCCTAAAGAAACTAACTGCTAAGATACGGTGGAGAGCCTCTGAGATTCATGTCCCGAATCCTGCTAGCCTCTCAGCTGACCTACTGATTTAATCATATCAGCATAAATTAAGATTCTTTTCAAAAAGGATCTATCCCATTTATAGGTTCCATTGCTAAATACACGCTAACTTGTGCTAAACTAGTATCTATGATCCTTTCAATTCTAGTGCTGAATAAATATGCTAAGTCAAGAGGCTGTAGCTATGGAAGTACCAACTGCCTATGTAACCCTGGGAGGCACTATGACATTTTTTATTTTTTATTTTTATTTTTTTATTTTTTTTTATTTATTTTTTTTTTTGCGGTACTGGGGATTGAACTCAGGGGCATCCTACCTCCGAGCTACACCCCCAGCCCTATTTTTTATTCTTTATTTTGAAACAGGGTCTCACTAAGTTGCGGGGTGCCTCACTAAGTAGCTGAGGCTGGCCGCGAACCCGGATCCTCCGGTCTCAGCCTCCCGAATGCTGGGATTACAAGCGTGCGCCACCACGCCCGGCTTATTTTTTATTTTTATTTTTATTTTTTTGTGGTACTGGGGATTGAACTCAGGAGCATTCTACCTCCGAGCTACACCCCCAGCCCTATTTTTTATTCTTTATTTTGAAACCGAGTCTCACTAAGTTGCGGAGTGCCTCACTAGGTAACTGAGGCTGGCTGCGAACCCGGATCCTCCGGTCTCAGCCTCCCAAATGCTGGGATTACAAGCGTGCGCCACCACGCCCGGCTCCACTTTTTAAAGTCTACAATATGGAAGAAAAGGCAAGTACTCATCAGAAGAGAAATTACAGCCCCACAGCTAAACATCTGCTCCCTGATCAAAACATCCACTCCCTAAAGGCAAAGTCAACCTAGAATTTCTACGTGGCCATTTCAGGCAGTATATCTCATGCTTTTTAGCTTCAACTTTTAGTAAGAAATATAACTTAATATTACATTTCTCAAAAGTTTTTAAAAAACAGTGCTCTAAGGATATTTATGTGTCCTGACGTTATCTATTTTCTCCCCTCCCTTTCTATCTATCTATCTATCTATCTATCTATCTGATCATAGTCTACTACATTATACTCATAACCATGATTCACCTTCTGGAAAACCACTGGAGGACATAGATGTTAATCAAAATATTCTCTGCAGTATAAACTTTTCTTTTAAAAAATGTGGCAGACAAGGATGGGCAAACTCATCTGTACTGCAAAACTGAGAAAGTCCTTTCTCATATCAAACAAACACAAAGTTACAAACTGCAAAAATGACTGCGGTACTTCTTGGTAAATGACTCGGGGTCCCTGGCCACGTGAGGATGCCAGGTTGGCCCTAGCTCTGTACTCCCATACCTCATGCGGTAGTGGAGCCGGAGTGACATCTTGTCATCGACGGTGATGGTGCGGTTCGGAGCATACCAGAGCTTGGCATTCTCATCGTACAGGGCAAAGAGGTTGTGACACAGAGGAGAGATGCCTAGGGAAAACAACACATCAGAAGATTAACAGGAGATGTATTTGGCTACCTGTTTCCAAAGCATGACATATGCAAAAATAGGTAATTCTCTCATCCAGAAAGAATCTAGGTCACTTGCATGCGCTTAGGGCAAACACAACTTCCAACCATGTTCAGTCAGGCAGTTTTAATCACACCAATCAAGAACCAAGGCTCCCCAGGAACATGCACATAGTTGTTGGCAAGCCAAAGAAAAGTCATTTAAAAATAAAAGTTGATGACATTTCTCATTTGGGGTGTCTATGACAGAGTTTCATCGCCTCCTGCTTCAAAGATAACAAGGGTGAGATGTGTGAGAAATGCCCAGAGCCTACCTGATGTGCGCCTTGCAAATCACAGCCAGAGGCAGCCATGTACTTTGGGAAATAATCTGTTTCCTACAAAACCTTCTTAAACAATTCTTACACACTGTGATTATACATTAAACATGCAAAGAAATTCCTGGCAATAGTACACAAAATGCATATTAGAATAAATATAACCAAAGTGATTTTTGTCAGTGATTAAAACCTATTACCATTAATAATAAATACACTTAAGTACTCTGTATAGTTATCATAAATGGTTTTATTAGTATCCACTACCAAGAAGATGTATGCTCAACAAAGCTGTCCATGGTGCTCTGCCCACTGACTGCCACCTTCAATAACAGGCATGACGGAAACAGTAAGGGCAACAATGAGGCCACTTACTTCTGAGCCCGTGATTAAAAATAGAGTCCTATAAACTAAACAAGGGTGTGCCGGGGGTGGGGGGGTGGCAGATGGGTGCCAATAATCAATTATCACTGATACTTCCAGGTCTAACCAGACCTCAATCTAAGATAAAATGAAACTTTTGTTTTCCAAATCAGATACCTGAAGGGAGAATGACATTAATAGGGCCTTGCCATGGCCCCACCAGCTCGGCAGGGACTCTCTCCGAGGTAGTCACTGGGTTAAGAAGTTACAGATGAGCTGGGCCTGGTGGCGCACACTTGTAATCCCAGTAAGACCAAAGTTTTGAGGACAGCCTCAGCAAGTAGTGAGACTCATCAACCTAGTAAGGCCCTGTTTCCAAATAAGAAACAAAATCGGTGGTGACGCACGTTTGTAATCCCAGCATTTGGGAGGCTTGAGACCGGAGGATACGGGTTCGAGGCCAGCCTCAGCTACCTAGTGAGGCACTCCGCAACTTAGTGAGACCCGGTTTTAAAATAAAGAATAAAAAAATAGGGCTGGGGATATAGCTCCAAGGTAGAATGTCCCTGAGAGTTCAATCCCCAGTACAGCAAAAAAAAAAAAAAAAAAAAGG